>JAUZST010003138.1:0-17407 GCA_034779995.1 Parotocinclus haroldoi
AATATGAACAGGAGAATTTGTCAGATGCGTTTAGGTTTTTCTCCTGTTGAATCGACACAGTGTCGACTCCCAAAGCGGTTACTAAAAATCGGTTCTTCAGGGTTCAATGATTAACTTGATTATTTAGAAGCAGTAGGCTAGGGTTCTATGAATCGGACTTTGATTTGGTTTTGTGACATTAACCTTATTAGGTATTAATGTAAAAAAAAAATGGTACATCAGTGTGCTGTTTTTTTGGGACGTTTGGAATGTCAATTCACACCATGTATTTGTATTTTAATGTCTTATAGGTAACGTTACTTAATGAACAAACACCAGGTTGGCGTATCCTGCAAGACTTGGGTAAGGTAAATGAAAGCTTTTTCAGTATGAAATCCAGTTAAAAGTTCGTTTTTAGTTTGGAACCTCGTTTACAGCTTTACCTGATCACCGTGAACTTCCACAGAAGTATTATACTAATTATATTATATTATAATAATTATACTATTAGACGTACATAACAGGGGATCGTTTGGTAAACAATGTGCACGTACATAGAATATCTACCAATGAAGGAAGGTTTATACTGAACGGATATTATCTGGCAACCTGTTTTCCTCTAGAAACAGTTTCTCCAATTTATTACGCTGAGTAAAACTGTATTCACACGGAACGGATTTGGTCATATCACAGTGTCCTGCTGTTGTGCACGTAAATTATCTTTTTTTAAAAAGTTAATTATTATACATTTTGAGATCAAAAGCGCCCCTGTAAACGACCGAGGTCGGTCTGATTGAATCGCGTTATTTAAGTAAAGAACTACATTACCCACAGGTCCAAAAACAACCCAACCAATCAGAGGCCTCGCTGTGGGCAGACCGTAAGCGCCCATCACGGTGATCACGCCCACTTTTAACGGTCTCTCTACAGATGGTTCTAGAAGCTTGTTAGAAGGCGCCATTTTCTAAGGTTAAACTTAAAGTTGGTTCTAATTAAAATATCAGTTGTGATTAAACATGCAAACGCTGGTTTGGACTAAGATTACGATTAGTCTTAGTCCAGAAAAGTTTAAAAAGGCATGAGCGCTTCCGATTCCGCTGTGACTTAGTTGATTTAAAGAATAAAAACACGAATTACACGACGTGGTTACTGCGTTTTGCTGAATTTAACAAAATGGAAAAAAATAAATCATGGTTTGCTTTGAGCCTGAGCGTCCTGTCAGTAAATATTTAGTAACAGTCCCTTTTTACTGTTTACTGTAGCTGCAGACAGTTTTGGTATTCTTGCACGGCTCACTTTTTCCTAACACGCTTCAAGTTCGGATATATTTTGACAGAAAGTTTGAGATTTATAATCAACTTGTAGTAAGTTTCAAAGTCTTTTAACTGCTTGAGGTTTTTTTTTTTTTTGGATCTTATCCCCATTGTGTTATCAAACCCCCATTCAGCTTCTTTCGCTGACTCTGGACTTTGGCTGGTTGATATTTAGTCAAATACACTTCGTTTCAATATGAAATGTCCCCTCGTCTTTGTGAGAAGTATAGTTGGTGAGGGGTTCTCAGAGGAGCCCAGGTTGAGCAGATTGAGGTTCACGGTGGCAAGGAAAAAAATAGATGTTGAAGGAAGAAACCTTGGGAGAGCCAAAGCTCAAAAAAGGGACCTGGGCTCCTTGGGTGGCCTAGATGTGCATTGATTCAGTATTTGTGTTTGTTACACGTCACAGCTTGATTCGAGAAAATGGTTTCGTTTCATACTTGAAGGCTACTGGTAAAGGTTTTCTTCTGCTAAATGCAGATTTTGTATTCTTTCTACAGGTGCTTAAACAACAGCGATGTGAAGGTTTTGCTTTGCAGACCTGACCAGTCTGAGACAGGTTCTCGGTCTCCCAGATCCAAACACTTCCCTTATCTTCTGTTTATTAGTAACAGGACTTCCTTTCCTACTTTGCGAGAGTTTACATGCTCTCGACAACTGCAGAAATTCAGATTTTTCTGTCATTTGATTAACAGGGTTGAATGCACTTGGGTAATCAGATGATGGCGTCTCTGTTTTCCATGTTTCCAACCATCTAGACGATGAAGAAAATTAAAATTCTGTATTCCCACAAGCATTTACTGTGTTTCAGAGTCTAGAAGGGTTTGGTAGACATTTTATCTTTGCTGCATTTAATTCCAGGGTTGCCAGATGCCACAACATAAATAAGCAACCAGGTCTATGGAAACAAGCTCAAAAAGGAGTGGAAAAATACAGGAGACTTTTTACTGTGTCAAAGAGTGGCCACTTGCTGAGTTGAAAAATAATAACCATAATGCATATTTTCTATTTAACTAACTCTCTAAAACCAACTTGCCGGAATATGGATCAGGGAGCAGTTTTGTTTGTTTGGATTATTTAACGTCGCTATCAGCGTCAGCGGCCATTTCAGCGACGCACATGAGGTTCTGCCGATGCACAAGGTTAAAACAGGACTAGTCTCGATTAGAGGGGTAAAATCCTATTTTTTTGGGTCTAATCTGTAGGCTTTAATCTGACCGGAGTAATCAGATTATGCTGTTTATATTTACCTGACTTGAATAGTCAGATAAATACAGAAATTATTACATAAACGCACTCGGTGGCTTATGAGAAAGCATTCCGATTCTGCAACCAGCCAGTAGTCTCACAGAAAAATGGCTTTAAAAGAGGAATAATATTTTCATTTTCTTGGGTGTATGCTGTCAAAAGCGTTGCCAGATCCCACATGAGAAACAAGCAACCATGTCTATGGAAAAAAAAAACCCAAAAGAAGCAACTTGGTGTATGAAATTGTGAGGGAGGGACCACTTGCTCTGTTAAAATGTGGGACTATGGTGGTCTAGTGGTTAAGGTACAGAAGGTCCAGGGTTCAAATCCCATCTTTGCCACAGTTGGGCACCTGTAAGTCGCTCTGGGTAAGGTCGTCTGCTAAATGATGCAAATGCCGTAAAATAAGCATTACTGGTTAGTAAAAGTAGAGCACCATGGGCGAAGGAAAGGTTCGTGGAACAGAAAGTGGGGCGTTTGCGAAAAGTGCTGTTGGATATGGATGCTTCTGAGATCTTTTATTACCAACAAATAACAATTATTTATAAAAAAAACAAAAAACAAAACGATCAAACAAGTGCGTTTTAAGCCCCTCTCAGACTGATGCCACGTTACCCCCACCCCCCCCACCCCCCCTTCCCCGCAGACCGAGCGAGTTTCCAGTGAACGTGTCGGGAGCTTTCGTCACGCATTACTGGTTATTATTTCCGGAGCTCTTTAAATATGCAGTGTGGATATTTTCCTCTAAAGCACGGGACCCTTTTGAAGCTTCCTTTTGTGAGTGACTCGCAATTTCGGCGCATCAGTTTACGCGTACTGTAGCGGCGCAAATATCGAATATAGTCGCAGCCACTTAATCTGATTAATTTCGTTTTCGTTTGAAATAAAGCGTTCTTGGAAGCCCTGCTTGGGGGGGGGGGGGAGTAAACCGTCCCGTAACCGCCAGCCAAGCTTTCCCCCGGCGCCTGAGGACCGCTGGAGAGATTTGAGCAGATTAGCACTCCGCTATTCACGAGCAATGGCCCACATGCAGGGGATCGAATTAACCAAGGATTTCGTTGGCTGCAGTCAATCAAGTCTGGAAATAATTACCGCAGGTGCAATAGGCGCATTTCCAAACTGCAGCACAATTAACGCTATTTCTGACCTATTGAAGCGCCTAAGAGGATGAAAACGCTCCTCTCGTCTTCGAAAAAGGGATTCAGGCCTGCTTCCTCCGGCTTTAATGACGGCAAAGAAGTTTCATCTGTTTAATCTGTGTGTGTGTGTGTGTGTGTGTGTGTGTGTGTGTGTGTGTGTGTGTGTGTGTGTGTGTGTGTTGTAAATGAGAGTTGGGTTGTACAGTGTGTCCTTTGCATCAGATTTTCCACGTCCTGCTCCAAAACTGGGGGGGAAAAAAAACGTAGAACAAGTTCTAGAAACGCTTCTAGAGCGCGAAGGAGACGCTGATGCGCCTCCCACAGCGAGGGGTACCTCCCACTGAGGGCTCATTTTAAAATCTATTTTGTTATTTGTTTTATAACTGATGTAAATTTTATTCATGTCATTTATTCAGTTCAACATCTGGGCCACCCCTGGAGGTCGGGTCCCGTTTTGAGTCTTGGTTCCTCCCAAGGTTTCTTTCTTCTCCTTTTACTTCTGGGAAGTTTTTCCTTGCCACTGTCGCCCTGGGCTTGCTCCATTTGGGATCTGCCTTTTTTTTTATACTGTAATATAGTCTTGTGAAGCGGCTTTGAGACCGTTATTAAAAAAAAAAAAAAAAAAAGAAATCAATTTGAATTGAATTGAAATACACCGAATGTGAACCCTTGCTCTAGATTGGGACCGTCATATTTTCTGTGGGTACACTTTGAGGAACCCCAACTCCAACAAGATGGTGCTTGGCGAGATGGCAGCCATGCCTGTGCAAAACGGCAGCGGACCTTTGGGTCTGTAGACAGAAGCGGGTCGTTGACCGGACGTTCTCGTAGTCCCGTGGTCATTTCTAGCTGTTGTAAGGTCAATATGAAGTGTGTTTATTTTTATTTTTTTCAAAAATATGCAAATGCTGGTCGGTACTACGAATAAAAACGAGCGAATGTGAACCAGATTGTGTTAAACGAGGCGATCAGAAAAGCAAATAAATTGTAAAACCGAACCAGGGTGCCCCCGCGTTCTGTTCAGCAGGGTGTGGGGTCACCCAAGGGTGTCAGAACACCCTGAGAGTGATGGGGCATGGACAGGATCGTTCCTGTCGGATCCTCGTCGTGTTAGTTTTGAAAAATTGAACTCGTTGTCGTCTGGGTTAGAGAGAATATTACAGGTAAGAAAGGAGTACTACTTACAATAGGACGGGTAAGTAACCGAGGAAAGTCGTTTCGCAGTTACGTCATTTAGCGGACCCCTTGAGTGGCAGAGGTGGGATTTGAACCCTAAACCTTCTGCCCCATAGTTGGCCACCGCAGTCCCTACAAACTGCCGAGGAACTTCGTTGGAAGTCAAGTTGGAACGGTCTCCAGAACGAGCACGAGCTCAGTAGCAAACACAGACGCTAAGGTGTGTTAGTTGCTTACACACGTAGATAAATCAGGGTTGCCAGATCCCACGGCGGAAACGAGCCCAAAAAAAGGGAACCGACTGCACGGACCTCTTGATCGGTGGGCGGCTTAATGATGTGAAAAAAAGAATGATGTCGATTTTTACTTTTAGCTTTAGAGCTCGAACAAAACCAGCTTGCAGGAGAGAGACGGGTTGAGGCGGGGCGAGACGGGGTGCAAACCCAAATAAGAATGGACTTCAGAAACGAGCCCCAAAAACCCTGCAATCCAGAGCGGCCCATGTTTGTAGGTGACTTTTATAGGGAAAAGCCCAGTCGCGCTTAGGATATGCGGGCTTGGCAACCGCGACACCAACGACAGACGTCCGCGCTTAAACTCCCACCTCTGCTCGTGGATGATTTGGGTGTTTCCGGCAGACGGTTTTTTTTTATTCTATTGGGAATTATTCTAACCGTTAAGACTAAACAAGTGTTGTTTTATTTTGTCGTTAGGACATGACCAGCGAAGTGGATATCGTGGTCGTGGGCTCCTGCATGACCGATCTGGTCAGGTGAGTATTGGAAAAAGTATGTGAACCCCACGGCCTGACCCGGCTTTCTCGCGAGCGCTGTATTAAAGCGCAAACTGTTGCCGTAGCGAACACAATTTTCCGTGCCTATTCAGCAGGATCACTCACACACACACACACACATGACTCAGCCGCCCACCGTTCACACTCGTGTCCGTTCAGACGGCGCAAGTTTAAAATAACCGTAGAAGCAGATAGAGGAACCGTCCTCTGCCGCTACGAGTTATTAATATTATTTCCAGAGCTCTGAATCATCACACTCCAGTCACATTAGCAGTGTGTTCAGCTTTTTCCAGCCCAAGTGCCTCTTAGTCACCTTTCCTGACCTTGTACGGTTGTGCAGGGTTAAGTTCCTGCGTTATAATCCTTAATTTATAACATGGTATTGGTTTGAATGCTCACAGGTAAGAGCCTGAACTGAACTGAACTTCTAGCGTGGAACTGAAGGGCGGACTGCGTCACTCCTGCCTCCACCCAGTGAATTCTGGGATAGGATAGGCTCCGCCTTTGGAGTCTGTAGGAGGGGAGATTGGCCCGGGGATCATCCCGTGGCGCAGAAGCACAGGCTGGCCAAGCTCTTTGAACTTTCATTAGCAGGAGATGGAATAGCAGCTCTAATGCTAGTAATAATAACGTTAAAAATGACGTTGTCTTTTATTTATCCTGTACAAAATATGTGCGTTTATGCTACAGCCGGTCACCAAGGAGCCGAGGAAACTCACTGGAACCGTCCCCAGTGAGTTCCCCGCACTAATTGGACACGGGAAGCAGAACCGCCACCTAATTATTGGTAAATGTTTATATTCACTCGTTTCTACGACGAATAGTGTTAGGATGGGGCGTCCCGGAGGTCTCCCAAGACCATTCCTGGTCCCGCTAAATCTCCAGGATCCCTATCGGGTTTTTAGACCGGAGCCCATAATGTAGTATCCGCAGACAGGCCACAAATACGGGGAAAACCAAGGAACATTTATTAAACAAAAACACATAGCAGGCATTTAAACGATAGTTGAAATTGAAGTCCACACACGAGTCCGGTAGGGGCTTTGAGCCCGGGGTCCAGAGTCCCGTGGTGGAGCCAAGGGGCCCACCCCATAGCCGTCCAGGGGTCCGTAAACAGCCTGGGCGCTGAGAGTCCGCTGGGGTCCAGAAGTTCGCGAAGGAGCTGGAACGAAGCGGGTCCCATGGCGAAGGCGGAGGTCGCGGTACCGTCATAACGGCTCCGCGCCAGAGGGTCCAGAGCGGCTTCGTGCCGGGGGCCAGCAACAGCGCCTATGGGAGCCGGGGTACCCCGTAAAAAAGGAAAAGGAAAAAGATAACCAAAAGCAGCCTGAACAGAAAAAAAGTAAAAGGGGGGAAAAAATAAAGGACGGCTTTCAGAGATGGCTTCCAGGCAGCCATGGCCGAGGATCGAAACATCCAGGGGTCGGCACCGGTAGTGACCCTATAGCGGGTCAGGGTCAGGAGGCGACCTCTCCAGCCGTGGACTTAAACGTGAGCCGTTCTAGTCGCGGGTCCAGGGATCAGCCCCTTCCAACCTCGTGTCCCGGGCGCCATCAGCTGCCGGGGAAGACGAGCGGCTATAAAAACGAAACAAAACAAACAATGTGCGCACAGACAAAGGGAACACTCAAAACGTAACGCAACACAAACGGGGGATAACGTAACGTTAGGTGTCATTTGAGACAGGGGACGTGGTCTTGGTCTGTTTCCCACTCTGACCGCCCAACAAGTGGTGTGGCGTAAGCCGCTCTCCTGTCTTTGGCGTTACCGACAAATACCTCCAAATTCCGTCTGCGAGGGAATATTTGGTAACTTTTAGTGCTCGGTCTGTCTTCTAATGTTATGAAATAGCGTCCAGTAACTCTGGGGCACAAAATCTGAGCCGAAGCTGGCCGATCTAATCTCGTAAGGTGGTCCCATTATCCCATATTGTTATCGCAAACGTACCCTAAAATATCGCGATGTTATTTTAGGGCCACATCGCCCACCCCTGCCAGGCTGTAGTTTTTTTTTTTTTTTTTTTCTTTCTTTTTCTTTCCTTTCTTTCCTGCGTTGTTCTGTAGGATGTAGGACGGTTCAGATCCCCTAATTCTTCCCCTAAATCTGTACAACATGAATACAGTTATTTAGTAATGAATAATTATTCATCTTGATCCGAAACGCCCAGGCTGAACGTCAATTTCTCAAATAAATCGCAATATTGGGGAGGGGAAAAAAAAAAAAAAGCGTAAGAAGATCAGAAATGCCGTTTGAAATGATTTTTCGAGGAAAATCTTCGTTGTTTTATCACGTAGGCCACGCCGCATGTGTGCAGCTCACGATGGACGTCAAAGGCGGCGTTTTTTAACTTCATTTTTAGCCAAAACTTCAATTGGAAACCAAGAGCGTTGCCGTGTCCTTTCCTTACGGCGAGAACGCTTGGATTTTGAGGAAGGCTTTTAAATAAAATTAAAGTCGGAAAATTAAACTGATTAAAGTTGGGTACATTTTTGGACCCTTACCTTTTGAGCTTCACGAAAAGTGTATGAAGAAAGAAAGGAAAGCTTTCTTCAGAAATTTCAAATAACTTCTTAGAAATGACTTACTCTTTTTTTTTTTTTTTTTTCTTTTTTAAGTAACGGAGCATCGTCTCAAAGCAGCTTTACGATCTTATGTGATCTTAAAAGGCAAATCCCAAGTGGAGCAAGCCCAGGGCGACAGTGGCAAGGAAAATCTCTGGAACCAGGGCTCAAATAGGGACCCGTCATCCTTGGGTGGCCCGGATGTTTAAACAAAACAGTTAAGTTTATATTAATAGTAGAATTAAGTGAATAATAACAGTTCAATAAAATAAGGTAAGACGTGCATATCGGCAAATATTTCCTCGGGGAAAGTCCTTTGGAGAGCTGGAACATCAGATCGGAGAGAAAAGAGAAAATGTAGTTACCTTTTGGTTATGATCACTTTCTCCCCTTTTTTTAACGTCTTGTGAAAATCCTAAATCACTTCAAATAAAATGACACCCTAAAAATACACAGCGTAATTATTTGCTTATTGATTATTGATCATGTAAGCACTGAAGTTTAAACGTTTTCAGTCTTACAAAATGAAATTGCGCATCATTATAACGCCTTTTATTTCATTATGAATGAATATTGCATAATTTAAATAATAAAATGTTTTGTTTTAAAATGTTACAATCAAAGAATTGTTAAATTTCCCCCCCCAGTGTTTTGTGAGGATTCCACTTTGACCAAGTGGGGGATTCTCGGGTTGGGATCTGGCAACCCTGGGACCGTTAAAAGCGTGAAGAATGTGATTATTTAATATGGAAGATTGTTGTTGTTGTTGTTGTTGTTGTAATTATTGGCTGGTTGCAACATGGAAATCTGATTAGTGCCTGTGTCTAACGACGGAGCCGCAGGTTGTTTTGTTTTTTAAGTTGTTTCGTGAATACGGCCCCGTTAAGAAAAGGTTAAGTAAACATTTAAGAAAGTAAGGGTTTTTTTTTTTTAGGCGTAGCGCGTTACGGTAAGAAAAATGAGATCGTTTTTAAGGAGGATTAGTGTATTTGAGGAATCGTTTTTGGTAAGTTAAGGTTTTTTTTGGCACCGTCTCCTCACGTCTCCAGAGACCTTGGCCCTCACCGGACCCGGCCTCCCTCCTCTCAGACATGTCCAATCTTCGAAATCCATTCAAGTTTTTTTTTATGCATTAAAAAAAGCAAAGGTTGGTCTCCGATCTTTCCTGTGCATGTCTGATCAGGAGAAGCAGGACACCGAGAGCAGGTTCTGCCGCTTAAATACGAGGGTTCCCATACTTGCTCCCAGCCCGGCCCATAAATGGATGAGAAGTGTATCCAGTAAAGACACCAAAAGTGGTTGTGTGTTGTTACTTTAGGCAGATTGTGTTTGTCTGTTATTACGACTTGGACAAAGATCAGACCTCAGTCCGTGAGTCATCCAGTGCAGAAATCCACTTAAGTCCGTAGGGGTTCAAAAACTTTCTGCAACTGTGTACACACAGATCTACAGAAGTAATTAGGCTTTATCACTTCGACGACACGTCCGGACAGGTCCAACGAGACGCCTGTGTACGCCGTGGGTTTTGTTTTAAGGGAGTTAGGATTTTCACACGATGTGATGAGGAGACGGAGACAGACAAAGAGAGATATGGAGACAGGGACAGAGAGCGAGACGGAGACAAAGAGAGACAGGGACAGAACAAAGGGAGAGAGAGACAGAGAGGGAGAAAGACAGGGACAGAGACAAAGATAGAAAGAGACAAAGAGAGAGAGACAGAGAGACGGGGACAGACAGACAAAGGGAGAGAGACAAAGAGAGAGAGAGAAAGACAGAGAGGGAGAAAGACAGAGAGACGGGGACAGAGACAAAGGGAGAGAGACGGGGACAGAGAGACGGAGACAAAGAGAGAGAGAGACGGAGACAGAGAGAGACAGGGACAGAGCAGAGAGAGAGAGAGAGAGAAAGACAGGGACAGAGACAAAGAGAGAGAGAGAGAGAGGCAGACAGGGACAGAACAAAGAGAGAGACGGAGACAAAGAGAGAGAGAAAGACAGGGACAGAGACAAAGAGAGAGAGAGAGACAGACAGACAGGGACAGAACAAAGAGAGAGAGAGAGACGGAGACAAAGAGAGAGAGAAACAGAAAGAGAAATCAGGATAGACAGACAGACAGAAAAAAGAGAGAGATGGGGAAGAGCGAGAGAAAGAGAGCCAGACGGGGACAAAGAGCGAGAGAGACCAATAGCGAGAGAGACATGGACAGAAAGCGTGAGACAGGGACAGAGAAAGAGGGAGACGAGGACTGTGTTTATGTTTGGAGTCATGGTTCCACTGATTGGTCGGTTGTTGCCCATACAGAGTTCGTTGTGACTCCGTTAGGCTTTCTGTGTTAACGAGGTCAGAAAGATGTTTGTTCTAACTTTATAACTGAGTGATTAATTGTTCATTGGGGAAAAAGAACCCAAAGTCAGTAACTGGGGTCGTTTCTTAACGAGTCTTCCTTTGCCCCCTAATTAAACTTTCAGCCTTTAATGTTTCCCCCTGAAAATCGAAAACCGCATCAGTCGAGGAACGGGAAAAGTCTGTGTATACTTATTCCTTTTTATTTTTTATTTTTTTCTGTAAACACACTCCGTCCAATCAAAGAGCCACGCATGACTTTGAAGTGTGAAATCCAGTTTTCTGGCTGCGGGGGCGGGGGAGGGCGCGGGCGCGCGCCGGTTTGCGGCGAGACACAAACAAGACGTGGACGTGGACGGGGACGGGGTCGAGCCGAAGCCGTAGGGTGCCACCTACTGTCCCCCGTGGTCTGAGCGGCTCCGGCTCTCTGCTGCGTGCTTTGTGAATCACACTTCCCTGGTTTTGTCAGCGCACCTCCAAAGGTGTGTAACGGAGACGAACTCCACATCAAAGTGATACCAGCGTAGTTCACAAAGCCTCACATGTTCCACTCCCGTCCCGTCAGAAAACTCTGTGTCAGCCTCGGGGTTTTTTTTTTCTTTTTTTTTTTTTTTTTTTGCCGAAAACAGAAAGAGGATGTAAACAGCAGCCCACCGCAGCACGGCTCGCGTCATTGCACACCTGCTGCGCTTCCTCAGACGGGTGCGGTGCGACTTCTGCGTCGCACAATAGATGGCGTCCGATAAGGACGGGTGTGGCCGGGGTGACGCTCGAACCCGGGTCCAGACGCTCTGACTTCGTCGGATTCCGGGCTGCTTAGTAAATAATCAGAATTAGATCATTACGACTGTGGCTCGGGTTGCCAACCCCTTTGTAATCCCGCTTTTCCGTAGATGGTCATTTTGCCCCGCTCCCTAAGCATTTTATTTTTGTTTTTTTCTCGCCTTCGGGTGGCCTTCCTGGAACGACCTCTCCTCGTGCCTCGACAGTGGCCCGGTATCCCCGATGCCAGGTTGGCTGCCAGATCCAAGCACGAAGCATCGGACCCTGACCTGGACGGACCCTGGACTCTCCACCCGAAGGTCTCTGGACTCTGTTTTATGTTTCTGTCTCTGATTTGTTCCTTTAATACGTTTCCTTTTGTTTTCTAAGTTGGTAGTCTGTGTGGGGACATTGCTTCTTGGGCCGCGTGCTTGGATACGATAGCCGTGGCGTGTTGGTTAAGGTACTGGACTGTGGACCAGAAGGTCCAGGGTTCAAATCCCACCTCTGCCACAGCTGGGTCCCTGAGCAAGGCCCTTCAATCACAATGGCATGGATTGTAAGACCGTGTGAATTGTACGAGACGTAATGAAAAATAAATCATCTGTACTGCTGAAACAATGAACCTCTGATCCAAAGGAAAAGGAATCGTTTGATGAATATATATATATATATATATATAATTTTTTTTTTTTATTTTATTTAGGTTTAAATGAAAAAAAAAAAGTCCTGAAGTGACTCGAAATAATGCCGCCAGTATGCTTTTGTTTTTTAATTGGTAATACATATACATATATGTACATATGTATGTATGTGTATATATTAGGGCCGTACCGATCCGATACTCTGTATCGGTGTCGGCCCGGTATGCGGTAAAATCACTGGATCGGAGATCGGATTTGTAGAAGGAAAAAAAAAAACAGTTTAACCCGTTATCTTTCCTATCCCGTTTACGCTTTAGTACAATTTGGACGACGCGCCGTAAACAGAGGCGTGTCACCTGATCAGTAGCTGGAACTCGAGTTAAAACCGTTAGCTAGCAGCCTGCTCATGTGTGGAGTTATTTTAAGATCGACAACCGAGTGCAGCGTGTGCGACGCCAGATATGGATATCTCCACGTATTCAAGTTTGTAGTATCGGTATCGGCGTGAAAAACTAGTATCGAGCCAGCCCTACTATATATATATATATATATATATAAATAAAAGATCTAACCCACCAAAGCTGGATGGGTCCCGTTTTGATTCCTGGCCCTAGGTTTCTTGCGCATAACCGTTTAGGGATTTTCCTTGCCACTGCCGCCCTAGGCTTCCGTAATAAAACATAATAAAATTTAAACTCCGCTTCGTGTGATTGCTCTTGTAAAAAAAGGGCTACGGCTCACAAGCGATTTAAAAAGTTAAACAACGTTTAGGATCCAGAATCACACCTGCTGAAAATGAAAATACAAATGATTTTTATGACCGGGGGATTGATACTGCAAACAGCAAACGTTACCCCACTGAGATTTCCGTCCGCTTTATCCAGGAAGGACTTCTGCCCTCTATTTCTGTTCTGTTTCATTGTGAATTTCGGCCCCACCACGACCCTGAACGTGATCGCACCCGTGCTGCAGATGAAGGCGTCCATCGATGACGGAAACGTCTTACTTTGGATAATAAATCCGCCGATCTCCCACTAAAGTGATTTAAAAAGGGTTTGAGCGGTCACATGTTGAAGTCTGTTCCCTGCAGAGGTGTAATGTGTTCCCCCCCCGGCCCCAGCCCCAGCCCCAGCCCCGACCATCCGAGCCCAAGTTTCCTCTCGTAGCTCGAAAACATTCAGGAATAGAACAGGGGAAAAAAGAAAAATCCAAAGCAAAGATCTAAACCCGCGATCCAGCTTACTGGAAACTCCAAAACCCTATCTTTTTTCGATCTAAACAATGTTCCTGTAAAGCCCCTCTCTACACGTCGTAAATGGAACAGACAAAAACATGTTTATCGGCACCGCTCCGCCGCCCAAAACAGACTGCGACCGACTTGGGTGGGATCCAGGCCGTAACTTTTTTCCTTCTTCTCCTTCGAAAGACTGCCTGATGCCTCCTCGTTCGGGTTGGCGGGCAGAAACGGGGGCGGGGTGGCGTGGTTTTTTTTGATTTATTTATTTATTTTTTTTTGGGGTGGTGTTTTGGTTTTTTTTTTTTTTTTTTTTTTTTTAAAGATCAGACCCCCAGTCTCTTTCTTGGAGTGTTTGGGAGCAGCGGGACGCGTCTTTTAGACCCATAAACAGAATCGTTTTGTTCCCGTAAACGTCCTCACCCACCTCGTTTCTACAGGCTGAGGGTGAAGCGCGGTGGACGCCGTGCCCTGTGCGGGTTTTGGAACTTCAATCAGGTCACACACACACACACACACACAAACAGTTTCAGTGAATCATCTGACATGTGCTCACGATGTTCTACATGAAACGCTTCACACACCACGTAGACTTTCGCAACGTATCTGAACCCTGCTCGGAGATCTCCCCTTTCTGTCCCTCTGAGATTTCTCTATTTTTATACCTAATGTGCTAGGTGCAGTGTGTGCGTGTGTGCGTGTGTGTGTGTGCGTGCGGTTTACCCACCGTGTCCTTACTGAAAGCCTTCATTCCACCTGCCCAAAATATTCAGCCAGCAATGTTCCCCCGCAGTGCCTCTCCACACGCCCCTACAGGTACATAAAGGTATTACAGGCTGTGTTCATAAATGTTGGGACGTCCCTGGTAAAGATGTCGATGTTGCCCTACAATCTGGGTGTAATTTTCTGCATTAACGCTGCATCACAGAAATGGAAATGGCCTTTAGCAAGGGTCCGGACCCGACCTCGACCCCATACCCCATACCCCATACCATAACAGAGTCTGGGTTTTGGATTTCCTCCTAACAGTCTGGATGCTCCTTTTTTATCTTCAGTCCGGAGAACACACTGTCCAGTTTGTTAGTTCTTACTTTTTCTTTGTTTTTGATACTCATTTTTTTTTACCGCTCTGTTTGTGTCCCTTCATTTCCCTCCTTTTTTCTTTCTTTCTCTTTCTTGCTTTTTTTTTTTTTTTGAGTAATAAATTATTTGTTTGAGTTTTAAAACACAATTACTTGCCAATATTTTTTAAATTTGATTCTTTTATTTTTTCTCATTTTTTCCGTAATTCTTTTACTACTCCATTTTGTGTTGCTTTTTATTTTTTATATTTTTTTTACAATTCAGTTATTTTTATTACCTCAGTCCTAAATCTGTCTTTTATTTTTTACTTTGTTTTTGACAACTCATTTATTTGCTGCTCATTTTCTCTTTATTTCGTCTCTGCCTTTCTTTTTTATTTCTTTCTATTTCTGTTTTTCGCTTTTTGTTTGTTTCTTATAACTCAGTTACTTGCTCATCTATTTTCCTTTTTTTTTTCTATAACTTATTTACTACTCATTTTCTGGCTCTCTTTATTTATCTTTTTTTCCGTTCTCTTTTTTTTTCACAATTCATTTATTTTTTATGATTATTTCTATTTTTTATTTTTTTATTTTTTTATGATAACTAATTTATTTACTGCATTTTTGTCTCAATTCCCCCATTTCTTTTCTTTTTTTCCTTTCTTTATTTGTTTTTCTCGTAAATAACTTTACTTGCCACTACTTTTTCTTTTTTCTTTCTTTCTTTCTTCATAATGTATTTATCGCTCACGTTCTACATCTTTCTTTCTCTGTTTTTCTGGTAACTCATATTTATTTGCTACTCCGTTTTTTCTTTAATTCTCTTTCTATCTTTATTTTTTTTTTTTTTTTTTTTGCATAAAAAATTTATTTTTACTCACTTTTTTTAGTTTCTTTATTGTTTTTTTTTTTTTTTTTTTTAAACTGTGTTCATTTATAATCTTTCCGTAACGTCTTTATTCATTGCACCTTTCTGTCTCCTCTCTTCTTTTTCGTTCTTTTTTTCCGTCATTCTTTTCTTTATTTCTCCATTCCTACCTCTCTTTGCCTCTTTCTTTCTTTCGAAACCAATTCGTTTTCACGTACTTTCTTATAAAAGTCACAACATGATTGTTTGTTTCACGTGCTGAATAATGCAGCGTAAGGACAAAAGTATTGGGACACTCTTAATGCCTGACCTCACTAATGCTCTTCTCTTGTCCTGTGAAACCTTCCCCAAAGGGGCTACGGATTTAGAACGGGACGTCCCGATAGGTGTCCCAATACTTTTGTTCGTGTAACGTTGGACTGGAGGTGTATAGTATTAAATGAGTCTAGTGTGTCTTTGGAACGTTCCACACATCTCTGATTTCCCCCCCCCAGTAGAAGCTATACTGTCATTTTCCAGCTCTTTAGGGAGATTTTTGGGGAGTTCGAGCTGGGTAAAGTTACCCTCTGTAATCTAAGCCTACAGTAAATAAGCCCTGATCCTTTTATTTTTTTTCGGGAATACGAGAAACGGCGCCGTTTGAAGTCTCGGTAAACCAAATCCTCTCTGTCATTAGCCAGGCACCGAGACTCCCCAAAGCCGGAGAGACGATCCACGGACACAAGTTTTTTATCGGCTTCGGGGGCAAAGGAGCGAATCAGTGCGTTCAGGCGGCTCGTCTGGGATCCAAAACGGCCATGGTGTGCAAGGTACGTAACAAAACATTTCTGTGTATTTCACTCCAGGTTCACAGAGAGCCTTTTAGCTCGTACCTACCGTAGGAAACAAAAAAAAAAAGGAAGCCTAAAGACTCTGCCTTCATGAGAACAAAGGGGCCGGTCGATACCGAAAGTATGCACGGTGCAGAAATAGCCCTGAAAGTGGGATCGCACTTCAAAGACAAAGCGCCAGGTAGAGAAGAACGGCGGCTCTGGCACGTCTTTAACGGTGTAGGATCAAAGGAGGCCCGGTGGGCGAAGACGGACCCTCTCCGACCTCTGCCTGGCACTGGGGAAGAGTTTGGGGATGAAGGACTGCATCTGGGGGGGCTTTTTTTTCAGACTAAAGGGTCGCTAACCGAATATCCCATCAGCCAATCGCACGGCAGGAACCCGGGATCCCGTGATCGAACGGGGATTTAACTTTCATCTGTAGGGTGAGAGAAAGGGAAACCGTCCGGACAGGGCAGTCCTCTGGGACAAAATGCCACCTTGATGCCAGACTGACCCGAAAGGAAAGACCATACTCAAATAGGCACTCTTTACAACCGTACCTTGAAGCACGTGGGCTACAGGATGGGGTGGGGGGCCTCTTGTGGATCTGAGCCCCCCCGAGCTTCAGCCCTGGCTAAACGATGTAAGCGCATAAACCGTAACTTTGTCCCCCTCCCCCCGCAGGTCGGAAAGGATTTTTTCGGCGACAACTCCGTTCAGAATCTCGCCGACAGCGGGGTGTGCACAGGTAACCGCTTGGTTCTGGATTAGATTCGTTTTTTTTTGAGTTGCGCTCGGTTCTGATCCCCGGCGCTCTCCTCTCTGCACAGATTTCGTCCAGCAGACGTCCGAAGCCGTGACAGGAGCCGCCTCCATCATCGTCAACGACGCAGGTCCGAGCACGAGCACGAGCGATCCTAGCCGAGGCCGTTGGGCCCGTTTATAGGCGCTCGGCTTTATTTAGCTCTGCAGCAGGTGGGCAGAGCGGCCCAACCAGCCCGGCGCGTCGTAAATGTCACTAATCACAGCTTTAGGCCGCCGCAACCCCACGGGCGCCTCGGCGGGAGCCGCCGACGTCTCGGTCACCATAGCAACCACAAGGGACTCGGGATTTAGCCCTTCGTTCGGTCGCCGTACCAGACGTACGGGAAGAACATGCAAAATCCCACACAGACGGAGTCCAAGCGGAACTCCCACCCGGGTGGCTGGGACGTGCGACACCTTTTTGACTCGGATCATGTTAGATTTCTCTCACAGATTCCAGGATGTGAATTGCATTATGGGATGCGTAGTTCCCAGTCCCCGTAGCAGCTTTATAAGTCTCTAGATCCACATTATAACTAAATAAATACATAATAACAAATAAATAAAGTATTAAAAATTATATTGTAACAATAAAATGTATAATATAATAGCGTAATACAATATAATAATATGTAATAATAATAGTAGTAATTATTATTTCATAATA
>JAUZST010003139.1:0-17406 GCA_034779995.1 Parotocinclus haroldoi
CCCAAGGTTTCTTCCTTCTACTTTCAGGGAGTTTTTCCTTTCCACTGTCGCCCTAGGCTTGCTCAATTTGGGATTGGGATCTCACCAGCATTTCACTTCTGCTCATCTCATTACCTTTGTTCTTCTTTTCTTTTTCTTCTCATCTCATCACCTCTCACTTCTTATCTCCCCATTTAATTTCTCTTTTTTCTCACTCTTGTCATGTCATCATATTCTTGCTTCAACTCAGCACAGTATTGTTTCTCTTCTCATTATCTTCTCATTTCTCTTACATCATCTCACAATTGTCCCTTCTTTCCATTTCTTATGTTTATGTCTCCTTTATCTCATTATCTCTTCACTCATCATGAACTCTTCTTGTTGATCTCGACCATTGATTCAGGCCTTCAATCACGTTTAATTTCTTTCCTTTTCTCACTTCACATCACAATTATCTTCTTTCTCTACACACCTCAACTGTTTCTTTTTACCCTCATCTAATTTCTCATCTTTTTTTACACATCTCATCCTCTTGTAATTCCTTCAGCATGACCTCTTGTTGATGATTTCACCGTTGTCTCACGTCTCATCTCATTTTTCTTTTTCTCACTTCATCATCTTACCATGATCTCAGTTCTTTCCTGCTGTCTCCTTTATCTTTATATTGTGTCCCTTTTGGCAACCTCACATAATTTCACCAACGCTTAGCTTCTTCTTCTTCTTGTCTAAGCCCGATCTCTCACACTGAGTTTCTGCCGTGTTTCCTTTAACAGAACGTTGCGATAAATAAAAACCTTAAGCAGTCTCAGGTGGCTCCTCAGATGGTCAGGATGTCGTTGCTCCCTGGTGAGGAGCGAGAGATCAATATGGAGCTCTTCGAGCCGACCCGTGGTCCTCTGGACCTCTACATTCTCATGGACTTCTCCAACTCCATGTCTGATGATCTGGACAATCTGAAGGCCATGGGTGACCAGCTGGGTAAGAACAATGTAACTATAGTAACATAGCACAAATTAGCTACACAACTCGTAATGTAGCTTTTCAGTTATTGTTATATAAAGCTGGATTATATGATGGGGTATTTATATTGTAAATATGTGTTTTTGCATGTTAATTGTATAAAAAATAATCCATAATAAATAATAAAAAATTTAAAAGTTAAATGAGGAAATAAAAGTTTATATGTAATATTTTTTTTAAAGTGTATTCAATATATGTACATATTTAATAATTAATCTTTAACTTAATGCGTATCGTGCAATGTTTTTGCTGGTGTTAAAAAAGAAAAATAATAATAATTTGCAAAAAAAAGCGTATGTTTTCCATATTCAATCGTTTCATCATATTCAATGTTTATTGAAACACACACACACACACACACACACACACAAATTACAAAAAAAGTTAAAGGACACACAAATGAACAAAAAGTGAATTATTAATTACACTAAACTGCAATAATAAAATGAAGCATGAAATAAGCGAACTATGTAGTGCTTAGCTTTAATATTTGTGCCAATGTTAAACAAAAATAAATAAATAAATGATACAACTTGTTTTTATAATACAACTTGCAACATGTTTAGAATCATTTATATCAGTAAATAACATGAAAAGGAAGGAAAGTGAGTGGGGATATTTTGTGGATATTTAAAGTGCATGTGCGTGTGCGTTTGTGTGTTACAGCTAAGCTGGTTGGGAATCTCTCGGATGATTACACCATTGGATTCGGCAAATTTGTGGATAAAGTGACTGATCCTCAGACAGACATGAGACCAACAAAGTGAGAGAATGCCCATTCGTCTGTCTGTCAGTCCATCCATCTGTGTGTCCGTCTGTCTGCCCGTTTGTCTGTCTGTCTGTCCGTCTGTCTGTTTTAAATGTAAACCCCCTGCCCTCCTCAGGTTAAAGGAGCCGTGGCCGAACAGTGACCCCCCGTTCTCCTTCCAGCATGTGATCCCACTCACCAATAATATAAACACCTTCAGACAGATCCTGCAGAAAGAACGCATATCTGGCAACCTGGATGCCCCTGAGGGGGGATTTGATGCCATCCTACAGGCCGCCGTGTGTCAGGTACAGATTCCCAGTACCACCCTCATGGTATCAGCTTACAGATCTGGTACCAGCTGACCTGTTTGTCTTGTCTGCCTGTCTCAGGCTCAGATCGGTTGGAGGAAGCACAGTACCCACCTGTTGGTTTTCTCCACCGAGTCGGCGTTCCACTACGAGTCGGACGGCGTGAACATTCTGGCTGGGATTTTGGCGCGTAACGACGAGGCTTGCCACCTGAACAGCCAGAACAAGTACACGTACGATATCCTGCAGGACTACCCATCGGTGCCCACTGTGGTGCGAGTGCTCAGCAACAACAACATCATCCCCATCTTCGCCATCACCAACCACTCTCTGTCCTACTACCAGGTGTGTTACCCGAAAACCCCTCGTCTGTATCCGGGCTTTTAATGGGACGTCATAACTGGGACTTTCACTACTCGTTAATAGATTTAATGTTTGTTCACAGAAACTGGTTCAGTATTTCCCCACGGCCGAGCTGGGAGTGCTTCAGGAGGATTCCTCCAACATCCTGAACATCATTGGGAGCGCCTTCGAGGTGGGCTTTTTACCATCCGGCCATATTTTGGTCCACCATTAGATGGTTAGACTAACCCGGATGTATTTTCGTTCTCACAGAACATCCGATCAAAGCTTAACATCCAGGTGGAGAACAAACCCAGATCCATCAACGCTCGGGTTCTCTCTGCCAGCAAGCAAACCAGCAGCAGCGGAGAGTTTTTTGTCCCACCTGGTGAAATCGTGAGTGTCACCATCTGTGGGGTCTTACGATCCTTATGCCTTGTGTTTTTAGATGGGAATGAATCTTTATGCGTACTGAAGGTGCCCCCTGGGTCTGGATGGTGGATAACCAAACTGTGCAAGCTACTCTTGCTTGTTTGTGGATCAAACGATCCTCTCTACTAGGGGTCTGTCCAGACTCTATTCACCGTGTGGGTGCCCCTTTTATGGAACCAGTGCTCCCAACACCTCCTAACAGCCAGGACAGAAGATCCCAGATGGACACGACCGTAACGCTCCTCTCAGTCCAGTGAAGCCGCTAACCACAGTCTGTCAACTGAACAAAATGTCTATGATCTCTCACCAAGGGGTACACTGCCCAAAAGTGACCTCTGAGAACCTTTTCATAGAGCAGCACTATAGGGGAAACACTGGTTTGCCCTCTTGTGGTATGACCCGGTATCTAATCAGGGCACACCTGTAAATGCATGTCGGGTTAGCAGAACTTTCTTTATTTTTAGGGTATGTTCAAGGTTCTTCTGAATGCAAAGTCGCATGTGAACGATAAACCGGTGTGCAGCCTGAGCCCCAACGAACGCGATGGAAGGATAAGGGTCAAACCAACCACGTTCAGCTCCGACCTGACCATCCAGACCTCCGTCCTCTGTGCGACCTGCGAATGTGAGAAGGTCAGAACTGGTTCTGTCCCAAACCACACTCCCTGCTTGCTAGATTTGCATTACAGTGGGCGTGTCCCAATCCACACTCCCTCATCACTCATGAAATGTCTCTTTGGATTAGAACCCAAAGGTGAAGGCGCCCCGGTGCCACGGTAACGGTGACCTGGTGTGTGGAACGTGCCGCTGTTATGATAAATGGTAAAATTTGTTTAAATTAAATTCTATTCAGGAACAGTTTATGTTTTGGTGATCTGATCTTGTTGTTACTCCCATGACCCCCTGCAGGTTGGGTCCGTTCTGTAACTGCTCGTCCCAGGTGTCGTCAGACAGCAGCTGCATCGGGCCGGGCATGACGGAGCCCTGTAATGGGCGGGGAGACTGTTTGTGTGGAACCTGTCTGTGTCATAAACCCAGCCAGTATGAAGGCCAGTACTGCCAGTACGATAAATCCCAGTGCAAGAGATCCGGGGGCTTTCTCTGTAACGGTCAGTCCAAACAACAGCATCATTAGCAAGTCTTACTTACTGTACTTTTTTACAATGTTTATATTGAAAAATGATTAAATCTCTCATTATATTGTCTTTTTATAATGAAAGAATCAATAGCCCTTGAATTTCCTTCAAATTTATCAATAAATAGTCATATTTCATGGACTTCGTTTGATCAACAATTACTAAATATCATTCAAATGTATTAATAGGTAAGCATTATATCTTAGAGTTATTTAGGTTATAATTATTAGACTTAATTAATTAACGTTATTAGACTTAATTAATAAGTCAAATAAATTTCAGTGCTATAGGTCCAGGGCCAAACAGTGTGTGTGTGTGTGTGTGTGTGTGTGTATCAGATCGAGGCCGGTGCTTCATGGGGGGTTGTGTGTGTGATAATGGATGGACCGGAGATGCATGTGAGTGTCCTCTCAGCAACGTGACCTGTCTGGATAACAAAGGGGTAAAACACACACACACACACACACACACACACACACACACACACACACACACACACACACACACACAGATCTAGAGATAATCACTCTCTTTCTCTCTCAGGGTGTGTGTAACGGGCAGGGTGTGTGTAAATGCGGACGCTGTGAGTGCAAGTTTTCAGGTTTGGAACTTGGTGCAACATGCGAAGCAAACTTTCAGGTCAGTACAGTGTGTGTGTGTGTGTGAGTGTGTGTTTATTTTGATTGTTTAATGTCACTTGGGCCATTTCAGTGACACACACAGGGTCTTAAGGCAAGTCTTTTGTGAGATTGTGCTGCTTCCACACACACACAGGGCAGACGCACGCACAGCACAATCTATATACGTGTTATCTGATTCTGTGTGTGTTTGTGTGTGTGTGTGTGTGTATGTGTGTGTACACGTGTGTACAGGCTCTGTTGGGATTGTGTGAGAGTAAGAGGAGTTGTGTTCAGTGCCAGGCCTGGAGAACTGGAGAGATGAAAGGAAAAAAGTGCAAGGGGTGCCCCTTTAACATAACCCTGGTGGATGAACTGAGGGAGCGTGAGTGAAGAGAGATAAACACATGATAATTAACAATTAATAATAAATACATGTGAATTAATACATTAATGAATGAGTTTACATTAATTGGTGATTGAAGGAAAAAGTTCTGTATGGACTAACAAATTAATAGATTAAATAATTACTTAATTAATTAATAAATTAATGTATGAATGTATGGATGAACTAATAATTAATTAATAACTGGGTGAATGACTGAATTAATTCATTCATTTATTCAGTTATTTATAACATAATGAATGAATGAATGATTATATGAACTAATTAATTTATTTATTCATAAATGAATGACTGGGTTAATTAATTAATTCATTCATTTATTTATTTATAACATAATGAATGAATGAATGAATGAAAGAACAAATTAATTAATTCATTTATAAATGAATGACTAAATGAATGAATGAATGTACTTATTTCTTTATGAATGAATTTATTTATTTATAAATGAATGACTGGATTTCATTTCAGAAGATAATGTGATAGAGAAGTGTGAGTATCGTGATGAAGAAGACGACTGTACTTACTCCTACACAGTTAATTATCCTCCTAATCTTAACGATAAAGTTCATCAGGTCGAGGTTAAGAGGAAAAAAGGTGAGTCTAAAAACATAGTTTATTATTGGTCAATAAAAATCAAAGCAAATTCACCTATCAAGTAATAAAATAAATAATCAATAACAAATCACATAACAGCACTCAACTCCAACGATAAACTACAAATAAAAAAAAGGGATTCAATTCAATTACAAAAAATGTTATTCTGTTGTACTAAAATTCAATTAAAACATGTTCTATGGAATGAATTCATAAATAGTGTTTTTTGATGTTCTTAATAAAAACATTGTCCAATTAGAATTAATTAAATAATTAATAAACATATATTTAATTAATAATGATTATATTTGATGAAAATTCATAATGTTTTATAATAAGTATTTAATCAACATATATATATATATAAATAATAAAATAATAATTAATAATCTGAATGAAGGGATAAATTAACAATTAGCATATGTTGATTTGATTTGAATTCCTTAATAAATAATTATTTTATTATTATTATTATTATTATTATTATTAATAAATAAATTATTATTATATATTGTTATAATTTATTAAGTAATAATAATTTAATTTAATCAGAATGAAGGGATGAATTAATAATTAGTATATGTTAGAATTAATGAATGAGTATTATATTGTATTGTAATTAATGATGAAATAAGTATTATATTTTATTTAAATAAATGATAAAATAATTATTATATTTTATTTTGATGAATGAATAAATAAAAATTATATTTATTTTCATTAATGAATAAATGATTGTTATATTTACTTTAATTAATGAATGAATAAGTATTATATTTTATTTTAATGCATGAGTAAATAATCATTATATTTTGATAACTTTTTTTTATCAGAATGTCCTCCGGGTGGTTTCCTCTGGCTTATTCCACTCATCATGTTCCTCATGCTGCTGTTGGGACTTTTATTGTTCTGCTGCTGGAAGTACTGCAAATGCTGCACGGTACAAACACACACACACACGCGTATACATATATTATTGTGTTTTCGTAATGTCTCTCTGTCTCTGCTCTAGGCCTGTCTGTCTCACCTCGCCTGCTGTCCCTGCTGCGCAATAGGTAACACACACAACCAACAGGGGCGCAAACAACTTTATGTAAAAGTTTAGGCACCCCCAAGGTCACATGGTCTGTTTTAGATTTGACCCTGTTCTGCAGTAAAACTCTGAGACCTTATAAACCCCACCGGACAAGCCTGAGAGGGCCTAACCTTTCCTAAAGCGTAATGAGTTACCCAGTATTCTGTGGTGCAGTGACTAGTCTCTAGTGTGTGGAATAAACCATGTGGTGTGGTTCTGGTTCAGGTCGTAAGGTGGAGTTTAAAGAAGATCACTACATGCTACGTCAGTCCCTGCTCAGCTCCGATCACCTGGACACGCCTCTGGTTCGGTCCGGACCGCTCAATGGGACCGATGTGGTGCGCTGGACAGTAAAGGACAACTTCCACCTTCAGACCCAGAGCCAACCCAATCCCAAAGAGATTAGTAAGAACCAAACGCTTAACGTTCAGACAGACGTAGAGTTTAGTTCTGATTTCTTGGTTAAGTACAACTGAAATTGTTGGAGTCGATCATGGGGTAGGAAATTTCATGAACTTTGTGCCAGAAATTCCCCTGGTCAAGGCAGAGCTCGGGTAGTGCCTTTACCTTAGCCCTCAGAAGGCTTTAAACTTTAAAGCTTACTCCCAGCTTTCAGGTTTATTATTTTCATTATAATGAAAAGGTCGAGTCACGTCCTTGTCTGTCTGTGTAGTTGACTTTCCCGTCTCGCTGAGGCTCCATAGACCGTTTTCAGATAATCTTCTCCGGCCAGACTCTCCCGACACTGAAGCACTGAAGCACGAAGTGGAAGATAACGTACGTTTATACAACGGCAATGCTTCTTTACTCAAACATTACAGGATTCAACACTCTCTCTCTCTCATATATATATATATATATATATATATATATATATACATTTTTTTTTACAGCTCAATCAAGTTTACAAACAAATCCCTGGGGTCCAACAAGTCCAGAAAACCCGATTCAGGTGAGAACCTGGAATAATAGTCAATAAATCATCACTTAATAAAACTTTATTTTTGTAACATGATTTGTGTGTGTAAAGACAGAAACAATTGGGGTTTGTGTTTCCAGTAAAGTGAATTATTTGATTCAATCATTCGACTCACTGAACAACAGTTGAGTAAGTCACTTACTGACCAAACGATTCACTTCTGGAACTGATTCAGTAGACTAGAGAGAAACACTGATTCACTGATTCAGACAGTGACCAAACAGGAAGTCAGATCTTGCTGTCTCAGCCAAACACAGTCTGATGTTTTGATACATACATTAACAGCCCTAATGGCTATTTGCTGATTGCCTGTTCTAGAGTCAGATCAATGTCAGAGAAAAGATAATTGTGATGAGTCCGAATGAAAAAGAGCGACTGAATTAGGATTAATTTCTTAATGATTCTTTCAAAAGACATACTCTTAAATTACTGTGAATTATTTATGGAATGGATCGGTTACCTTACTCAGCCATTTATAATGAATTCTTTATGCAATAACAATCATTTACTGTAGTGACTCATTTATAAAGAATGAATCGTTAAATAAATAATAAATTGTTAAATAAAGAATGAATCGTTTATACAGAATGAACTGTTAAATACAGAATGAATCATTTATAAAGAATGAATCATTTATAAAGAATAAATGGTTAAATTAAGAATTAGTTGTTAAATAAAGAATGAATCGTTTATACAGAATGAATCGTTAAATAAAGAATGAATCGTTTATACAGAATGAATCGTTAAATACAGAATTAATCGTTTATAAAGAATGAATGGTTAAATACAGAATGAATGGTTAAATAAAGAATGAATCGTTTATACAGAATGAATTGTTAAATAAACAATGAATGGTTAAATACAGAATGAATCGTTTATAAAGAATGAATGGTTAAATACAGAATGAATCGTTTATAAAGAATGAATGGTTAAATAAAGAATGAATGGTTAAATAAAGAATGAATCGTTTATAAAGAATGAATCGCTAAATAAAGAATGAATCGTTTCTGTTTTATTTAGGACCCAGAGAAATGCAGGAAAGAGGTAATGTTCTTACCTTCACTCTGCTCCACGTCCATTTGGTTTTTAGTGGAGACACTGTAAAGTGAACGCTAATTCATGTTTACATTTGAAATCTTCTCTCCGCTTAGGCAGAACAACACCATCGTGGATACGGTTCTCTCGGCCCCACGTTCCAGTTACCCTGACATCGTGACCCTGACCAGTAACAAGGTGCAGAACGGAAGCTTTAACTATCTGAAGGTGGTTCCTGGTTACTACACCGTAGCTTCAGACCGAGGTGAGTTGAGAACCAGGATAGTTAGGGTGATAGCAGTAATCAGTTTTGTTCTTCATGCATTAAAATCTAAACATCGGCTTGTTCAGAGGCGTCGGGGGCGGTAGAGCTGCAGAAGGGCGTGGAGTCTGTGGACGTTCGGGTTCCGCTCTTCATAAAAGACGAGGACGATGACCAGAAGAAGCTTAGGGTGGAGGCCGTCGACGTTCCCATGGGAACTGCGGAGCTCGGAAAACACATGACGGTTAACATCACAGTCATCAAGGAGCAGGGTAAGCCGCACTCCAGATTAGAAATTATAACCATTCAAGCCAGCAGAGGTGCTCAGAAAGAGCAGGTCCGACCATGGGAACTCCATTTCCCAGACTCGTTTGGACTAACCGGCTGTAATTCCATGCATAAAACTGACCTATGTTTGTGTGTTCTGTAGCTAAGAGTATCCTGACCTTCCTTCAGTCCTCGTACACCTTCTCTCGCCAAGACGGCGTCGCTAACATCCCAATCAGCCGTGAGATTATCGAGGACGGACGCACGCAGGTCACGTACTCCACCCAAGACCTCACTGCCAAGGACAAGAAGGTTAAAGCTCTGTTCTGTCACTCCGTTCTTAGCTGTTGCAACCTCTAGTGGGAGCAGCTGACCATGACAGTTAAGTATCAGCACCCTGTGACCCTCCTGTTTACGAACCTCTTTTGTTCTGGGCCCATCAGGACTACATCTCAGTGAACGGAGATATGACGTACCAGCCCGGCGAGACACAGAAGAATGTTCCGGTGCAGTTATTGGAGCTGGGCGAAGGAGACCCTCTGATGGATAAACAGCCCAAACAGTTTGTGATGGACCTTAGCAACCCAAGGCAGGGCGCCAAGATCGGGAAAATCCCCCGCACCACTATTAACATCATGGACAAGCAAGGTCAGGATTATATCAGGGTGGTTAGATGGCCACATAATAGGAAAAATCATGAGAATGGGCTGTTTGGGACTGGGGCACACCTTTTTGCAAATTCGTTAAAAAAGTATTCAGACACCTTCTTGGCCATGATGTCACAAGGTTGGCACACCTGGACCTGGGGACTTTTTACCAGCTCGGTCAGCTTGGATGGCGACCACCGTTGGACTGCCAATTTCAGATTTTTGATTGGTTTCATGGGCTCAGGGCTCTGGATGGCCACTTAAGGACATCAACCCTGACCAGTCTCCTTGTCCCAGCCACTGAATAACACCCCCACATCATGATTCTACCACCACCATGCTTCATTCTAGGGGTGGGATGGGCAGGTCAAGAGCGCTCATCAATTAGAATCGATAAATAAATCAAAATGTCCAATATTGGTTTTAATAGACCAGAGAATCTTGTTTCTCACACTCTGTTTCAGGCAGGCTTTCCCATGTCTTATACTGGGGAGAGGTTTCTTTGGAGCATAGCTGGTGGGTTTTTGGTCACCGCTCTTACCAAGGCCCTTTTCCCCAATGTTTGGGGGTTTGGGGAGCAGCCATCTCTAGGAAGAGTCTTGGTCAATCCAAACATCTTTAAGAATTAAGAATTATGTTAATCCACTGTTCTCTTGAGAACTTTCAGTGCAGCTGAATTTTTGTAGCCTCCACACAATCCTGTCTTCCCCATAACTTGGATTTTGCTCTGATCTGCAAAACTCTGTCTAACCCACTGAATTGACTACAGATAGATCCAGTCAGGGTGTAGAAACATCTCAAAGATGATGACGAGAAACGGGCGGAATAGCAAAAGGATCGAAATACAGTCGATTCCAGTTAATCGGACCACATTGGGGCAAGATCGTTTTGGTACTAATAACCGGCTGGTCCAATTAAACGAACATGCATATTAAGTGTTTATTAAACCTTTATTGTGTGATTTACAAGTATAGCGAACGTACAAACAAGAACTACTGTTGCTTACCAACTTTGTTCAATGAAAAATAAATTAGCAAACAAGTTTTTCGAAACGATCTACAACACAATGTATAGATACTCAGCATGTGAAGCATAATACTGTAATAAACAAGTTCTTACTAAATTCCAGTCAACGTTTGAAGAAGGGGGGGGCCGGACGAAGAGATATTACATACTGTACATGTTTTTGGTCCAATTAAGCAGAATTTTGGACCAAATAAGCAGAATAAAATTACATGTATATAATAGGATTTGATTCGGTACTTTAGGATTTCCGAATAAGCTACTGGTCCCATTAACTGGTGGTTCAATTAACCGGAATCGACTGTACCTATGTCCCTTTTAATAAATTTGCAAAAGCTTCGAGAGTTCTGATTTCACTGAAAAGACACATACACTCATAGAACATCCACCAAATTTACACCAATATGCTCTTGATCTGATTAATGTTCTTGATCATATCCTTGTTGATCTGGTTGATGTTCTTGTTTATGTGACTGATGTTCTCTGTGTGTTCTGTGTACAGAACCATCTGTAATGATGTTTAAGAACAACACTCAGACCTTCAGTATGAATGATCCCATCTACACCATCCCGGTGATTCGGACCCATGGTCAGGAGAACCATTCCACTGTCAACTGGAGAACCCGCAACTCCTCACGCTTCGACCTCAACGGCCTTCTGAAGTTTGCCCCTGGAGAGACAGAGAAGTACATAGTGATTGACTCACGCACTCAGTCAATGCCTGCTAAACCGGAGACCTTTCAGCTGGAGCTGGTAGACCCCAGTCCAAAGAGCCAAGTCCGGGACCGGAAAACCACGCTGGTGAACATTAGTGATCTCAGAGGTAAACCAAGTTTAAAGCTGTTATCTGGAGGTATTCTGTTTAAGAAAATGGTCTGGATGTGAAATAGTGGGGAAGGATTTGGCCACCGGGTCCCTTTTTGAGTATTGCCTTCTCCCAAGTTTTCTTCCGTCCCTCTATATTCAGGGAGTTTTTTCTTTCCATTGTCACCCTAGCCTTGCTCAATTCGGGATTGGCCCTTTAAGATGATTTAATATTGTAAAGCTGCTTCAAGACAATTCATGATTATTGTACCGGTTGTGTTTTGTTGCGTAACAGAAATGCAAAATGCGTCTTCTCATCTGAAATCCACAATTCCCACTGGACGCCTTCACCCCCCAGCTAACATCGAGGCCGCACCTGTTGGACCAAAGAAAATCCGCCTCAACTGGAGCCCCCAGCCTGGGGCCAAAGGCTACAAGGTTACACACTCACAATACACAGCGATACACACCAATAAACGCAATAATAACCTCGGATCAAAGTTAGACAAGAGTCTGGGCACTTTTCATTGGTGCTAGAATTGGTAGCTCTGGCTCTGGAACCAGGAACCAGTATGTGGTCCCGGCACAGTTAAATGTTCTCCAGGTAGCAGTTTCTATTGGTACTGAATCTGTACCAGAACTAGTTCCACTGAATATGTTCGTCAATATTCAGGTAAAATACTGGATTTACGGAGATCCTGAAGCGGATGCCCGGGTGATTGATGTGAAGGGTCCTAATGCAGAACTGACCGGTCTGTACCCGTACTGTGACTACGAGATGCGAGTGTGCTCATACAGTGCTCAAGGAGATGGAGATTACAGCGACCCAGTGGAGTGCCAGACCCTGGAGGATGGTTTGTAGATATTGTGTACCGGAGCTTTCTACAGGAACCTTAGGAACCTCAGGAACCTTAACATCCAGCTCTCCCCGCAGTGCCGAGTGAACCGGGACGCCTGGCCTTTAATGTCATCGGTCCGACCGTCACTCAGTTGAGCTGGGCGGAGCCAGCGGAACCCAATGGTGTTATCACTGAGTACGAGGTCCTGTACACACCCATCAACGAGGATAGCAGTGAGTAAACAATGAATATAAACGTGATTAAAGTATAAGGGTCTTTGAGAGCCTTTTTATAGGGCAGCGAGGAAAGGTAGTACTCTTAAACTGGTAACTATGGTCTTGGAACCATTACCTGTGGCTGTGAAGACCAGACTCCTTGTCACTTGTTCAGATTGATCTACATTCTATATAGAATTTTAAGTTATGGATACAGGAACCTTCACCTTATCCTATTTGTGTTTATCTAGAACCCGTGGGACCCGATAAGAAGGTGAAGATCAACAACCCGAAAAAGCGCATGCTGCTTATCGAGAACCTGCAGCCATCGCAGACATACCGCTACAAAGTGCGTGCCAGCAACAAGGTGGGTTGGGGCCCTTACAGGGACGCCACCATCAATCTGGCAACCCAGCCTCACAGACCCATGTCCAGTAAGTTCTGTGTTTAACATGTTCCTTTCAGGGGCTAAATCTGGAACCTTTTGTTATTAGAACTGGGATTATTATAGTGGAACCCTATAAGTGATCAAATGCTATCTTTTTTAAATAGTTTTATATTACATTTTTTTTAGCAGCAGGCTTATTCTCTGCTCATTTAAAACTTCCAGATTTTTTTGTGTTTCAGTTTCTGTAGACGTTCTGGAACTTCTTTTCAAGTTTTACTTTGACCAAATAAAAATGTTGTGTCTGTCCCAGCCAGGATTCTGATCGCTCTTGCTTGTTTTCCTGCAGTTCCCATCATTCCTGATGTTCCCATTGTGGATGCCGAAGCAGGAGAAGAGTACGACAGCTATCTAATGTACAGTAACGAAGTTCTTCGTTCTCCGACCTCCAGCACCAGACCAAGTGTCTCTGAGTTCTCTGAAGGTGAGCCAGAGCCCTGTTAGCTGACTCCATGCTTTCAAGCGCTGCTGGGTTTCCATCATCAGCAACTTTAGTTCTCTTTAGTCAATTGGGTCTGATCTTCTTGATATTTATGGGTCGATTCGATTTATAAACATGTTGTGATGTAATAGCGAGGAACTATGGGGGGAAAAGTGTAATGTAATGATGGAAACATGGGGATTGGTTGGCACTGGAATTGAAGCATTTTGTAATGGAAATGACACCTTTAGCTCTGAAAATATGTCCATTCGGTACTGAGAGAGGCACGTTTGATACGAAATGTGGTACCTTCATCTGGAACCATTTAAAACTGTAACTAAAACAATTTCAGTGTTTGAATTGGTACCTTTGATAATGGAACTGAAGCTTGAACTAGAATCTTCATGGGCTGGATTGGTTTCCTTTCTAACTTTAGCTCTGGAACTGTGTCTTTGGTACCACTGTCTAAATATTTGGCTATGACACTGAAGCTATAGGTACTGAATTTCACATCAACTGCAAGTTTGGGGTCTAAAACTAGATCCTGTGTTGCAAGATGCTGTAGAATTAATTATTGGGTGCCATTACCTCCAAAATTGTTATATTTATTATTGGAAACGGTAGCTGGTGTGTTTGGTGTTCCTCTTGGAACTAGTGCTGAATATGGAAACTTTGGGTACAGTAAATGTAGGCTTAGGTTTCGGTGGTACCAGTGGCAAGGGTCTATGGTGAGATGGTGAGAGCCCGAAGGGAATCTGAGAATAAATCTTTCCCAGCAAAACTGTGGACTAAAGGTGGAACAAAAAGCAACTTAGTGGCTCCCTCTGTATGTAGGTTCTGAAACTGAATCAGGAAAATGTGTGACTGGGCTCCAACTCAGGATAGCATCAGAGCTCGTTTGTTCCTCAAAGCTTTAGGACCTTAAACTTTAGGACCGTCTCGTGGTAAATCTTTGGTGTCAGCATTCTGCCCTTCCCTGTCTGGTGCTTTGCTTGACTGAGGTCACTAACCATAGCTTGCCAACCCACCTTTCCTCCATGCTCTACCTGCTTCCCCCCACATGAACGCTGAAGGCAAGCAGTGGAAGCATGTTCAGCTAGTGGGCTCAGATCTGGATCTACGTGTTGTGTCCTGGAAACTGCCTGCCGATATCATTCCCAACCAGAGCACAAGCCCAAGCAGTTTGGAATCTGTTGATGACCTGTTGACTGTGGCGCAACCCCGGACCCCTCACCCTGGTGGACATTCTCAGTACCTGCCGCAGGATATCCAGTCCCAGAACTCTCTGCAAGGTGGCTGTTTTGAGAGCCGTGTGCATTCCCAGAACCTTCCACAAGGTGACAAACTCAACATGTCCACTGCTCACCGCATGCCAGCCTACTCTTCCCTGCCCTGCCACTACACCCCCTCTACTGCCATGCTAGCCACTCTTGAGAGAATGCTACTGCCATGCTTTTCGCTGTCGCCACTGTAGGTCAAAACGTCGTTCTGCGATTTGCTGTTCAGCAGCAAGGTGACCGCTTACGCTGCCTTTAGAGAAAGTAGGATCTTCTCTAACGGGGAGGCCCAGTAGGCATGGTGTTAGTCCAGTATAGATAATCCAGTTGGCGTGTGGTACCAATGCTGACTGCTTTCTCCCTTCTTTGCATCCACAGACCAGATCATGAATGGAAAATGGGACCAAAGCTTCTTGTTCCCAGGTGGAGGTGGTTCCTTGTCACGCAACATCAGCACATCCTCCACCAGTTACAGCGCTTCGCCTCGCCAAGGGTTTGGCAACCAGTCCATGGAGACCACGATGACGTACATAACCAACAAAGGTAGACACATGTTCATGCAGCAACCATGAGGCAAACACCTGCAGTATTGCTCTTCATATGTCTTGGTGGAAGAAGACTGTGAAACTTCTCCTAGTACTGGAACCGGTTTCATTGATACTGGTACTGAGATCATTGACTGGTATATCTGTCTTTTGTTTGGCACTGGATCTGAAACCTTTGAACTGGACCAGTACTGGTTTCTTCGGCACTACAAAACAACCCTTGGGTACATTCATTGGTACCTTTGGCAATGGGTCTTTCAGGGTTTTTAGTAGGAACCCAGAATACATGTTATTATCTGAACAGCATTCACAGGAACCATTTGGATAATGATAGCTTGCGGTGGGATAAATAAACCCAGCTTTTGTTGAGGGATAGGGAACTTGCTGATTGGATGGCGTTTTGCAGGTTCTTCTCAAAATATGTTTCTTGTAGCGCTAAACTGTACAACCATTGCCTGAGGAGTAAGGCTTAATATAACTATAGAGGAGGTTTGGATACTGAGGTTCATCTACATTTTGCTCCCCAGGTGCCTCCACGCCACGCCTCACAGAGGAGGTCATCATGAGGAAGAGGTCCGAAAACAAAGCTTACTACGATAACGATGGCATCAGAGACTCCATCGTCATGGGAGACTTGACTGGTGGATTCTCTGAAATTCTTGGTACGTCCAAGTCCAGTGGTGTGTTTGGCATTGTGTGCCAGGGCACTCGGGTGGCCAAGGCACCAAGTTATTACGCTTTTGGCATCTACTTTTGGCCAACTCTCGCACAACCTTTATTGTTTTCCTTGTAACACTGCTCCTTGCTCTGCCATGTTTATCTCCATGCACTGCCTTGCCTGTCTGCTGCCCTGCTACCCCCATCATGCCCTGCACGCTTTCCTGCCCTGGTCTGTGGTGGCGCACTTTCAGGCGGCTCTAGCTTCAGCCAGACTTCAACCACCAGCTACAGCCTGAGCAACCGCATTCACAATCAGTCTGAAGACGTCAACGAAGCTCTGCAGAACCTGGACAGGGTTCTTCAGGGTGAGTGAACCTGGAGGCAACCAATCCAAACAACGTAGGTCTGTTCACTTTGGACCTTGCACTGTCAGGGTCATTAAGTCCAGAGCTGGACTAAGTGGAGTAGCCTCAAGCTAGTCAAGCTGTCTCTACAGTCACCTTAGAAACAGCACTTTTATAAACCCAGACATTGTTTTGCACCTTCAGGTACTAGGCTAACGCGTGGTGTCCCAGACACCCCCAGCAGGCTGGTCTTCTCAGCCCTAGGTCCCACAGCATTGAAGGTCAGCTGGCAGGAGCCCAGCTGTGAGAACCCGATACTGGGATACTGCGTCCTGTACCAGCTGCTCAACGGTGGTCAGTACATGCACCTTAGAGATGTGAACACTCTTCTGTTTAAGTGGTAGAGAATTATATTTTTATAATAATTTCTGATCTCACAGGAGAAATGAAGCGCATGAATATCACCAACCCAGCCCAGAATTCAGTGGTGGTCCAGGACCTGCTGCCCAACCAGTCGTACCTGTTCAAGGTGAAAGCTCAGAGTCAAGAGGGCTGGGGTCCTGAGAGGGAGGGCGTCATTACAATCGAGTCTGCCGTGGACCCCAAGAGTCCTCTCAGTCCTGTTCCAGGTGAGAAGTCCTGCCTGTTATTGCCTCCAGCCATCTGTAGGGGGCAGAGTTGTTTCAGTAATTAGCTAAGGAGCACTACAGTCCAGCAGTTATCAGGGTACAGATTAGGGCTGCAACTAACGATTAATTTAATAATCGATCGATTTTTTTTCCCTTCTTCGATTAATCGGATATTTAAAAATATTTTCCATGTTTTTAATCGGAAATAGAGCATTAAATAACAGAAAATAAGTGCTTACAATAAGTAAATAATAATAGATTAAATGAAATAAGACTTAAAACTGTTGTTGTTTTCTGGAATGAGAGACAATATAGCATGAGTATAGATAGATCAATTTAAACAGGTCAATAA
>JAUZST010003140.1:0-17406 GCA_034779995.1 Parotocinclus haroldoi
AATAATAATTGAACAATTTAATTAATAAAAATAAATAATTCTGGATAACTTGAATTTGTCACTTCCTAATATTGTTTGCCCCTGAATTTATTCCAGTTGTTGTGAGCATTAAAATGCAGTATCTAATGCAGCCAAAAAAGCTGCTACTCTTCCAAAAATACCATTCTTGATCAAGCTTCTTGCTTCTATTGCTTAAATGTAATTGGAGATCATACTTGAATACTTGCCACAGTAGAAATGTCTAGATATTTAATACTGCATAAAATTCTTATATATATATTATAGTGTGGTGGCATAGTATCCCACCTCTGCCACAGTTGGGTGTTAGGTCCCTGAGCAAGGCCACAGTTGCTTGGACTGTAAGGAGACTGTAATGAATGAATTACACTGTAAACTATATGAATTTTAAGTCGCTCTGGTTAAGGGCGTCTGTTAAATGACATAAATTTAAATACCATTGTACAATACAATTGCTAAAACGATGGTATAATGATATAACTAATCTAAGGGTGGCCTAAGACTTTTGCACAGTACTGTATGTCTGAATTAGTATATCTGTAGATTCTCATCATGGAAGACCTTCCTAGACAGATGCCCCACAAGGTTATTAAAAACTATCAATTGGAAGAGACAGGGCCCAAGAAAGCGATTGTATTGATAATATGGGAAACATGATCACCCAGTCTGCCACAGTGTTTAGTGGTGAGAGAGAGACAGAGAAAGAAAAGTAGACAGGCTCTGGTTATTGCCTGTCCTCTTACTTCTCGGTATCCCTGTGCCCCATTCTAATTGGCATACAAATGACAGGCGTCCTTTTGTTGCAGCTGCTTGGCTGCCATTCCTCAGCCTATTGATGGAACTTTGGGACAGGGGGATATCCCAGCCTAGCACTTTCTCATCTAGCACTGGAGTCAGGCCGTCTGTCCGCCTCCTGTTCATAAAGAGACACTTGAGAGGGGGTGCCAGACAGGGGTGGTGTATCATATTAGCACATTTGATAATGTTTTATAGATACACTTAAGGTGAGGGATTAGAAACTGGCCCAATGTTTTGAGTTTGCCTGATCAGTGGTGCTCATGTAATGGGTCAAGCAGACGTGTGGTTCCACATGTCTGCTTGCAATTAAAGAGGGGAAACGATTACCAAAGCATTACAGAGTTAGACAAACCCATGCAAGCCTAGAGCTCCACCATTCAGTCGTTTGTCTTCTACCTTTCAGTGTGAAAATTAAGACTGCGTTTCAAGTGTGAACGCAGGCGTACGTCATGTACTTGTTTTTACTTCTTGGCTAACTCACGATAAAATGTATCTGTGGGGTCAGTTGGAGGAAGCATTACTTTCAACTTTAGAAGGGACTATCCAGAAGGTTTGTGGCTCACTAAGAGCAGCCTCAGTCTTACCAACGTCCGTGCACATGTTTTATCTGAAGTTCTCTCAGTAGAGTTGAGTCTGGGTTAGAGTGCTGGTAATGAGGCTCAATTATGTGCTATTTGCATTGATGGCTATTGAATTTGGGCCATCTTGATGAGAAGACCATTCCATTGTCTCTCAAGACCACATCTTCTGCAATTAGAGTTGAACAGAGTGAGGGGTTAACAGATTCCACTGGGTTGCAAAAGAGCTCGCTGCTGGTCGTACCTCTCTTTTGAAGTCCAGGCAGTTCGCTCGCCCCTCTATCTACCTGAATGTCAACCAACTGGGATGGAACAAGGGCTTGACATTATGTCTGTGGGTTATCATTATATGTGTGCTTTTTCCCTTTCCACCTGATCGATTGGCTCCAGTCTGCAGTGGTGCTTCTAGAGGGAACTGTCGTTGCTAGTTAGGGTTCGACCAGTGGGGATCATTAGGATAGAACCTAGGCTTGGGGGAGGCTTTGTTGCATGGTGGAGGGACGAGAGGGAGGGCAGGGCTTTCTGAAGAAGCCAGGCCTTTCTCTTTTAGCCTCCTGGACTTGCTTGACCTTTCACTTAGGGAGCAGCTGGAACTGAGAGATACTTAATTGAATGGAGTCTTCAGATGTGTTTTGGAGAGAGCGAGCAAGAACATGGGAGATACCGCTTGTACAAAATAAAGGAGTTCTGGGGAGACTGAAAGAGGGAGAGAAAGTGGATGAGAGTGGGAAGGAGAGAGCTGGCCTGACCTTCAAAGCCTAATTGATAGGCTTTCGTAGACCTTGTTTGAAATGTGCATGGTCCCTGTTGTTTCGCAAACCCTTACAACTCCAGTAGAAGTACAAAGTCAACTGCAGGTAGAGAGCTCCCAGTGGCCCACCACAATCAATAGCGAGGAGGCACGGCTAACGAGGGCTGCAGTCACTCTCAGGCTTCTGTGCGCTGCATTAACAGGCCCAGGCAGACCTAATTCCATAAGCTGTGCTTATTAACACAGCCATATATGCCAGCATGGCGGCATTAAAGAGGAGTCTGAAAATGGTCAGGTTATTTTACAAAAAATACAAGCTAGAAAATTTAAATGCAGGGAAGATGGCAAGGATGAAACTCAAGTTCACAAACTGGGGCATGCATCAAAACAAAATGAGCTTTTCATCCCTCTGCTTTTGCTTCCCTCTATGTCTTACTTCCCTGCTTTCCAACTGCTTGTGCTTTATTCTTCATATTTCTCTGCCTGTGGACCAATTGAAAAATATGAATAACAGCTAAATCTTGTCTTAATTTTTTGGAAAAACACACACAACTACTAGCTCTCATGTTTAAGGTTAGGGACAGAGGCAGAAACCCAGTACTTATTATCTTTGAAAGTAATTTAATTAGGCCCAGTTCTCCCTCTCAGAGTGCAAGTGGAGAGGTGGGAGTTCAGAGAAAGAAAGACCAGGGAATGTCTTTTGCAGCTAGGCTCTTGTGAAGCTTGGACACACAGAAAGGATTTCACAAGGATCATGTACGGAGATCAACAGATAAGCAGCTAATTTTGTGTACTTAAGGGAGCAAACGATTGAGTGCGGCCCCCTCTGGAATTCCACCAACTGAGAGGATGAAAGGGAACGGAGCAGAGATCTTAGACTGTTTCGGCCATTACTGCTGATCTCTAAAATTAAAGATTTATACCACTTGATAGAGCCCACTAATGGTATACACATGATAGGAGAAAGTAAAGTGGGTCTAGCTTTAATATTGCCTTTTAAAATATTTGAATAAGTTTGAGGGCATGCAATCACATGATTCAAGTTTTTAACTAATTGGGTATCGTGGTGTATGATTTCCAATTTCCCACTATTTTGGTTTTAGTATATTTGTATATATGTGCATGCATATGTATGTCTGGATTTATGTTTTATGTAAAGTTCTTGTTAGACCTTACCCAAATACTGGCTTTATTTAACTGGTTTGTGAGATTGATGGCAGAAAACATAATCTCAGAACCCTACGTTCAGAACTTGCTTCCAGTTACGGTCTGTGTGAAGTTTGGTATGCTTTCCTCATTCAGATGTGGATTTCCTTTGGGTACTACAGTATCCTTCCACTTCCCAAAAACATGAAAGTATGCGGATTACCTTCTCTAAACAGTCCAGAGGCCTGAATGAGCAAATGTGTGTTTGATGCTCTGTACTGGATCAGTGCCCTGTTCAGGGTGTATCATCTCTTAATGCTCAGTGTTTCAAGGATGGATTACTAACTCTCACGCCTCACCATGATTACTGATAGTTTCTTGGTTTAAATTTCATTGTCAGCAATTGACTAAATTAAATAAAAGCATTAGTTATGTTGAGTTTGTTGTTACACATAAAGTCCACCCTTCACTTAATATTCTGTTTATCTGTGGGGACTCAATAGAATGAAATAATAAAAAGGATCTTACTTTTAAGTGTCTTGTCTTTCATGTCAAACTTTTGACAGTTTTGTCTCCATATGGGTAATCTCATCAAAATTACATTGTTATGCATATCAAGCCTATAAAAGGAAAAAAAAATCTAAATTACCTAGGAACATGCGCCTTGTTTTTTTTTTAGTCTTCATTGTTTTATTCATGCTGTTCTTATACTTTTCTTCAAAATGGGGCACACTCTACCTAGGGACACTCTCCCTGCAGACCCAGTGGATCCATGACAAACATGAATCAACATGAACTTATTAATAAAGACCTTGATATTCAAATGATGGTTGATGCTGCCAGTCACAAGCAGCCCCCACCCCATGCAGCATAACTCTCCATGTTGCCATTTTATTGCTTACTGTGACAAAAGTCTTTATCATAGACTTTTTGTGACAGCCTTCTTGAGTCCAAACTTGAACTCTCATAAAATGGTTAAAAGACAATTCTCCTTTTTGACCCAGCTGGAAAACTTGGCTGAGCTAAATGTTGGACATTTAATAAGGGAGGCACTCCAGGGAATCCATGGCAGCAATATATGACTCTGTTCTTTGTAAGAGGCAATTCCTCAATGTTTAATCAAAAGGCCTGACCTGGCATGTAGTTAAGTTTCTGTTTTTCGCAGAGTTACTCTTTATTTCGTGCTTGCTTCAGAAAGATCAAAACGGCCAGATAATATGATCTGTTGCCAAGTTTAATAATGGGCCTCTAAATGAGTTTGCCCCATTAAATGTACCTCTGGATAATGAATAAACCATTCAACTAACAACTCTGATGTGGTCCCTAATTGGGCTGTGAAAAGGAAGATTCTGCTGCTGGCCCAGCACTTTTCAAATAAACTTGAAACCCTTCACTTAGGGTGTTCAATAAATTAAATAATTTCCATGCCAAATGAATGAGCAGAAGATTATGATAAGATCAGTACTTTGGCTTAAGAATGGTGTTAGCATGTCTCAATGCTGCTGTTTCATGTTGGTGTCTGTAATATACTGATATGCCGTTTGAATGGAGTCTGAATTGCATGGCAAAACTGCACATTTGTTGTTTACAAAAATAATTTTGAAAAAGTTAAAAGTTAAAAGCATATCCGTTTACATGTACACAGCCGTTAGAGGAAACCTTTGCCTGAGTGGCTTACAAATGATAATGTATTACAAAGCACAATCCAAGAATTGTTCAAGAGCAAACAGAAACTTAGCAGTGCTTTGGATAGAACAATCATTTATGGGTAATAGTCCAGAACACCATTCTGCCTCCTGGTGCCCTTCCCAAACCCAGATAATTGAGGAAGACTGTGCCATAGAGGGCATGCGGCGAAAAGACGTGTGCCAAATCTAATATGTGAATGGTCTGTTGTAGTAACTTCTACATAAAACAGTCAAAAGAGGATTATTTTAGACCGATTTCCACTGCATGTCTACAGTATTTTACTTTCAAAATCCCCACCATGTATTCTTCGCAGTTTTTAGATTAGAAAAGGAAAAATAAGTGAGAGGTTCCAGTGGCTGTGCTGTGGGGGAATTTAACTGGCATGGTTTGGGTCCATGTGATCCCTTTGAAATTTTGACCCATCACCTGATTACTATGGTGGAGCTTTTTTAGCTGATGCAAGTGTTGGATAATAATATCTCCATTCACAGTCCATGCAGGGCCCACCAAATGGAAAAAAATGGTCTTAAAATCATACAAATCTTGTGCAGTGGCCTGTGACTTCATCAGATCTCAACCCAATTTAAATATGCATTTGTCACATGATAAAAACCACATAGCCTTGATTAAAAGAGTAAGCGAGAAGGTTTGCTAAACTGGGGAAATGGACCAAGGCTGTCTGTGGTGTCTAATCAGAGCAATCAGTTTAGAGTTGTGTAATTTATTTCAATTGCTTTCTGACATTTGGAGAACTGCTCCTGTAATCACTCTGCCATGGTGCTCTGTCCAGTAATTATTCAATTACAAAATCTAATTGACATCCACCATTGTCTTTTATTGGCTGATTTTTTTCTCTCTGCAATTGCACTGCCACTAAGAAAGACACTTCACCCTTGGTTGTGAAGTGGAATAGTTTTTGGGAAACAAAGGCACTTTTACTGCCCACGGAATCACGTTCCTGATTTGTAGGACAGCTATTTTGTTGGTGTTTTTTTTAGCATGATTTACAATTTTGAGTATGCTTTAAAGTACCTCTTGCCTGTGACATGTGAGTCTCTGATTAAAAAAAATAGTTCTTAGAATTTTATCTAAACCCATTTACACGTGATGAGAACCATTAGACCAAAGTTTTTCAGTAAGGGTCTTGTGTTTTTTTTTGCCATAAAATGAAGGGTTTAAGTCTTCCTAACGTGAGAGGGACTGGCATGCACTTTTGTACACACAACCTCATTTTCTATTTCCTTTGATGACTGGTGGGAAAAGGTTTCCAACCACAGAAGCACACTTGAAAATAATAAATCATAAGAGTGTCTTCCTGTACTAATTGACATTTGACAACATAATTTGCATAATGATTCAAAATACCCTCCAGGGAGGCGCTTAAGAGGAGGAAAACATTATGGATTTACTAATTAGCCATCGTCAGTTCCTCTTTTTCTTCGCCTTTGCCTTCGTTAGATTTTGCACCGTAACTTGATCAGACAACCGTGGCTTTCACAACACTCATCATCACTGTTCAATCAGGTTTATTGGTGATCCCGTCATGCAGAAGTTACTTTCGGCTCATGGAGGAATTAATCTAAATTTCAAGTTTTTGAGGAGTGCTGTTTTCTTTTCAAATGCGCTTAGGTCCTGATGCAGTGTCTGTAAAAACAATCATGTTGATTTGCTGCCAGGTTGACAGAGGATTGCGTCATTCAAATGAGCCAAACAACACTTAAATTAATATAAGCTTGCAGGCAGGTGCCAATGCAAATGCAGCACCTGCAGCGTGATTTAGAAAACATTGAAGTCATGCACGCTATTTAGCAGATGGTCTTATTCAAAGTGTCTTAAAATTGAAGTGAGAAGTTAAAGGTTGAGTGACACAGTGGCTCAGTGTTAAGCACTGTTGCCTCGCACATTAAAAGACCCATGGTTTGATTCATGGCCTGGATTTTGAATATGTGGAGTCTGCAAGTTCTACCAATGTCTGTGTGAGTTTTCTTTGGGTACTTTGGGTTCTACCCATATTCCAAAGACAAGTGGCTTGTATTTAATGTATTTCAGTGAATGTGATTTTGTGTGTGTGTATGTGTGAGTGTGCGAAACTTAATGAATGCATGACTAAGGTGTGTTTCTAGTTGGAAGTTATTCGAATCAGCTTTAGATGAGATAAGGATTAGGGTTGCATCAAAGTAAGTAAACATGGAGACATTTTTCTCCATCTTTGCTTTTGGCTGAAACATTAGAGCCATTGGCAATATTTTAATGACTGCATTATTTGTAGTTCAGAGACTCTGGGCAGGACAAGCAGTGGATGGACACTCAGTTTCTACGGGAAAATGAATTGACCATAGACAATATTGGAAAACAAACTGCAACCCAATCATTAGGTCTTAATTCTTACACCCACAACACAATGGGCCAAGGCCGTCTGAGCAGCCTAGCTCTGCAGGACATTGAGTGGACAATGGACAAGTCCCTGCAAAAATATGCCTCGGTTTGATAGGGTCACAGACCATTTTTTGCAAAAGAACGAATTTATATCAATGAATCCATTGTAAAAAGCGCTACATAAATTAATTTGATATTGACTTTGACTTTGATGGGTTCCACCTCACTAAAAAGTCTGTTTATGCCCTGCTGTCCTTTTACCCCAGACCAGAAAAAGTTGGGACATTATGGAAAATGCATAAAAAGCACACAGGGTTTCTTACATTCACTTTGAATTTTATTTAATTTCAGACAGTATGGTGATTTGTTTGACCAACTCCATTTCATTGTTTAATGAACACTCATTCCTGGATTTCAGGCCTGCAAAAACCAGAAAAGTTGATGATGCTTGTGGACATTGGTAACATGATGCTTTTTTGCAAAGCCTTGTTTGAATTGCAGTTCTGCATGCACTGCTGTCTGCGGGATCGAAGGTCACGGTCACTTCAGCAAGTGCTTTCAGCACACTGAATTTCCTCCTGATTCCTTTTGAAGTGTTTAATGAAAGTATGCACTGTAGAGTGAGAGATGCAAATCCCTTTTGCAATGTTTCTTTGAGGTACATTGTTTTTAAACATTTAAATAACTTTCTCATGCATTTGTTGAACCATGATTACAATCACCAGTTGACATCGCCTGTTTGAAATTACATCATTAGTTCGTTTTTTAATTTATTACTAGCTTTTAATTTCCCCCATTGGCCTCGTACCTTTTTTTGGAAGGTGTTGCAGGCCTGAAATGCAGGAACAGATGTTAAATAACAAATGAGATTAAGTTTGCAAGACAAAACATAATGTTATTATGTTGTTATAATGTTTCAAAACATTATATGCATTTTCCATAATGTCCAAGCTTTTTTTCTTTTTTGGGGTTGTAGATCAAAGTCCATGGTTTGTCAATTTGATGGAGAACATGACTTACTTGCCTAGAGCCACATTCTCTGTCCCAGTAGTATCAGTTCCCATCCTTGCTGTCATGTTCTAAAACCTAATGGAAAAACTCAATGCAGTAAAGACTTTTATAGTTTGGACAGACTCCATAATAGTAACCATGTTTAATTGTGCCAGTTCTCAAATGTGTTCTCAAGTGTCTGTCCTGGCTCCAATTAATTTGCGGTGTTTTCCCCACTGTTTTGTTTAAACCATTTAAGAGAAGGTCATCCTTAATCATGCTCTGTGCTTGGAGTGCCATTGTGTTTTTGTTTACCAGTGTTTTTGATTGAGTGGCACTCACAACCTCCTGCTTTTTTGTGTCGGGTAGAGCCTCCACTGGAAAGCTGAGCCTGAGCATAAACCTGGTTAATAGAGTGCGCTGTGAGTGTGAGCCACAAACAATTTTCATCCATGAATGAGAAATATCATGAGATCTCATTCCAATGAGTTATATATTTATGGAGTTTGAACAACATTAATTTAGGAAAACTTTTTCTTTCCTTTTCATGCTTTGTGCCCCCCTGTATTTATCTATTTACAGTGCATTTGAGTAATTGGAGGGATGTCACAATTTTGTGCTTGAACTTCAAAAGCTCTGGTTGAAATGAAACATACACACAGTGCTGCTTGTTTAATCACCACAGGCAGAGTCATGCAGACAGGAAGATAATGTTTTATTTATAGACTTTATATTAGTTTATATGAGTTTATAAGCCTTTGAGATCAGTGTGCTTGCTTAACACTTGCTTGTTACTCTACGCATGAAATGTGGCTGCCACTTATCCTGTAATTGTTCACTATCTTTGAGGTTTAATTTGACGTGTTCACAAGATGCAATCCCACCATAACAAGAAGAGCCATTACAGCATCACGTGGCATGATGACAGTATCAGCTGCGTATCAAATCACATATACAGTATTTATGTACTGCCTAGATTCATTTTTGTGCACATAATGATGCAAGTCATTACGATCACTCAAAGATGTAATAACATTGACAATTCTGTCAAGGTCAGGGAGATGTTCAACACAAATTGTTGGTTCATATAGTAGATGTGTTAAATGCATGGGAAATGGTCATGTGTAAAGGTCTGAGCCGCTGCTAGGAGTAAATCTTTTGTTTATTTATTAATTATATTTAACTTCGCATCAGCATTGCCAATAGCCAATTTAGAGTGACCAGTTAACAATGCATGTGTTCAGAATGTGAGAGGAAACCAAAGTATACAAAGTAAACCCATGCAAACTCAGGAAAGACTTGCAAGTCCACACAGGCACTCACGCATACTCAGATCTCAGAGTTGTGTGGCAACCACACTAACAACATATCATTACATCCGGCAAGGTCAGCAGTGGTGAGGTCCAAACTGTCAAAAGGCCTATTAATGACACATAAATTGTTATAGAAGGCATGTGTCACTACATATAGTGCATCCCACCCAGCTATATGGGGCTACATAGCCATAGATGGATAAGGGTGCTCACAATGGTCATGCCTGGTCTGCAGCAATACATAGGTAGATGTGTCATGTGATGTGTCAGGTAGATGTGTCAAATTGACATCCAGAAATGGGCTTTGTAGCAACTGAAGAAAGTTAGCTGATTTCTGTTTTCTTTGTGTTTATGTCTGAGCCTGGGTATTCATGAGGATGTCACCTCAATTTGACATGTGTCACCTACCTAGATATTGCTGAGGACCAGGTGGTCATAATGTTTTTCATGCATCTTTGTGTGCTGCTTACATCACATAATGTGATTTCCTGATACAATGACTAGCAATCTTTTACTTTTTATTTGTATGTGGTTACTAGCTTTAAATATCTGCTCACGGTGTGTAACTTGTTCTAATGAAAAGTTTATCCTTGCGGTGGTGCTTAAGTGAATGCCTTCAGTCCCTGACCATGAACCTGTGACCGGCTATACAGGCACCATTTAGCACAGCATAGCACTATTACATTTGACTAATCTAGACAGATTTTGATTTGTCATTTATTCTTCTGCTCAGGACCAAAACAGTAATTAAAATCTCACAGCTATAGATTATGACTTTATGTTTGACTGTGTATTCAGCTCAATACTCTATAGATACTAAACAAATAATGGATCCTATCTATGGCACATGACCTCAAAATTGAACAACATTAATCAAGCAAACAGACAGTGTCTGAATGATTCTGGTTTTCCACCCTTCATTTCAGAGATGGGGTACATCCCGTTCAATTTTGCACTTTTTACACTCACTAATCATTTTTAGGTGTTCCTGTTTCTATTCCTGTCCATTTTATCAGTCCCATTTACAATATAGAAGCACTTTGTATTTCTACAATTACAGAGTGTAATACAATTACATGTGATGTGATGGTGTCAGACACAGTAGTTGTGATAAAATTCTGTGTTGCCTCAAATTGAACACTGAAATGTCAACATGTCTTTATGTCAGTCTTTGTAAATGCTCAAAAGCTGCTGCCCATAGAATGCTGGGGCTGCAGTGACAATATGATACTTGAATACAACAGCGTTACTGCTATGTCTGATCCACTCATACCACCACAAAACACGTTTTTGTATATATGTAGTTTTTACTATCTCATTTAATGGCTTTGATTTTAGAATGTCAAAAGGTATAAACTTGCAATTACAAAACAATAACGGAGTATTCCATTCCAGCTGACCTCCTGGTAGAATGTCTTCCCATGGGCTCCCTGACTACACCCTATGGTGCTCCAGCCTACACAGTGGACAGTGTGTATCTGTTAAAGAGGATAAAGTATGGAGGGCAGGTGTGTGAGTGAGTGATTCTGTGACCCCAGGCCACCAGAGAGGCCCTGATAAGAGCAGGACTGAAGATTGGCAGTGAACCAAAGTGTCAATGTCAGCAGGACCCCTCAGGCTCAGCACCTTGCATTCACTTCCATCCTGTTATTCTCAGATGAGTAAATACATATAGACAAACTGAAACAGTAAATAAAGCAGACACAGAGTACTCCATGACTCTGAGAACCTTATGCTTGTGTTTCTTTCTTAATTTAGTTTGTACCAGGAGCTCTTGAAACGCGAATTGTTATAAGAAACATTCGTCGATCCTGAAAAACGAAGTAATGTTTTGACCACTCTACCACTTGTTGACCCTGATAAAATACAGCCTCGCATCTCAATAAACTCTGAAGTAATGACTTGAACGTTGTTCAACCATGAACGGAGATTGTTCCTATGTAAAACAGTTTTATCTATGTTTGACTAAGCAGCGTTGCAATAGCAATAACAAGTCAATAATGTCTTTCTTTTTATTATCAGAGCATATTTGATTTGTTTTTTTTTTGTACATACTCAACACAAAGGGCAAATATGTGAAAGGTGCAGAAGAGCACCAGGCTTCTCTCCTCTTCTATCATGCACCAGCACTGAAGAAAGAAATGAGTTGCGGTCCCTGTTGAGAGAGAGGCCTCAAAACACAGAATAAGTGTTTATAGTCGAAGTGAATGTGGAGGCCAAGTTATTTTTGTAAGGTTAAGAAAACATGACCAATGGAAAGAACAACCGAAAGAGAAGCTGTGAAATAATTTCCTGTCAAGGGCATAAAATGGCTCGCAATTGAGGTAAACATTTCTACTTTCAAAAGCAATTTATTTCCTAACAAACAGTGAAAGCAGACAACATATCTTGTGTTCCTTTCCCCCCTAAATTTTCATTTCACTAGCCTCTCCCCCTCAAACACTACCCATTCCACCAGTGGCTGTTTATTGTTGCCTCCCTCTCTGGCTGCCAGGATCTTAAGACTGCCAGACAGAAATTGCTTGGTTTGCGGGGGGATTTGGATTAAGGTCAATGTAATAACGTATGATTTTGACGGGAACAGACCTGGGCAGGATTCCGTTGTTTTTTTTTTCCTTCTTCAATTAAAGGGAAGGAAGTGTTGTCTGCTGACATAAAGCAATTTCTGTTAGAAAACCTCTGAATGGCATTCCTACTACTGAATGGCCTTGGCATTATTCTCAAGGGCAAGAGAACATATGTTGCATTTTGCTCCTTCAGAGTATAGGGAATAAATTCAGTCACCAGCTTGCTTTTGGGTTTTCACGTAAAATAACCATTTAAATAAATGAATAGAATCAAGATGAATAAAATAGAATTAAATAGGCTTGAACTCAGTGTACCAATAATCAAAATACATGTAAACAACAAGTAAGTCTACAGTGCTTGATAACTGTAAAAATAGAGTGACTGAGATGATTACTTTTACTTTTTGAAATGTTGATCAATAAATCAATGAATAGATATCATAAACCACTTATGGCTTTTATTTTCTCAGAGCATATGTTAGTCCTGCAATATTTTAGCAATATTTTATTCTATTGTTATTGAATTAATATTACAAAAAAAAAATCTTAGCATTTACACCATTGCAGATTTTAACCGGTTACATAATGAACTCACTCCAAGCTGATTTTACCTCCTTTCCAGTGCAACAGTCATTACCATGCCAACATGGCTACTGTTTACCTCAGCGAACAACCCATAAAAACGTATTTACAGCAATTAAATTAAAATATATCAACAGAATAAGACATCAGCATAATAAGCAACAGACAATATAGAATACATGTGGTCACAAAAGATAAAAATGACTGCTGCCGAGTTGTGCTGATGCTTCAGAGCCTTTACGAGGCTAACTGTGATGGAGGTGAAAGAGCCTCAGATACAGATAGCGATGCGTGCTGGGGTCATGTCAGCTCTTTGTCTGACTTGTTAGACACTGAGAATGGTTCAGATAAAATTTGCTGTAAAAAAATCACCTGAACATGTCAACATCCTCACCAGCTGGTGAAGTACGACCTTTGTATAATATTGGAAATAAGCATTGCCATTGCAGTAGTTATGGCTTCCTTGACTTTCTGCTGTTAAGCTTTCAAGCTGTATCTAAGCACTGTTATATCTGAACCCCAATTTTTTTTTTGGATTAGATTAGATTCAACTACAGTGCTAAGTGTGCGCTAAGTGGAATTATATTGCATTTTTAGTTTTAATAAGTAGTTCATAGCAGCTCCTGAGACTCATACACAAGAGAAAACAGCATTTGCAATGTGAAGGTCAGATGATGTACTGTAGGTATGAACCTATTGAAGGAGCAACTTGGTCTGCCATCCACAGACGCTCACCTTCTTGGTAAAATATTTTTTAAAAATCCAAGAAAACCTAAAATATAGGATAAAATGTATTCTGAAGGTGCAAATTATGCTTTCTCCCATATAATAGAAATGCTGCACTAGCAATGCATGACTTTAATCAGTGTAATCATGATCAACAAGACAGTGTCTTCTGTGTTTGATTTCTCATGTGGAAAGTACAAATTACATTTGAATGCAGTTTAAAATGAAACTGAGAAAAAATCTACTGTACTTTATCGGTCCATAAGAAAACCCGTTCATTAACGCCCACTGGATATGTAACATATTCACAATGGGTTTTACTGGAGTCCTACCCCTACATAAACACAATCTCACCTACAACTGTTCTTCCCCCTAACATTCCCCTACCCGCTGCTAGGCTCAACAGCATTTTTGCAACCTTGCTGTATATGCTACTCTTATCTTTTTATTTATCTATTCAGTCAGGCTGCATCCTCACTGCCAGCAGAGTCAAGCCACTGTGCCATCGCTCTTCCACTCCAGTCACACGAGAGTAAAAAAAACTCCCACTTTAACACATTAGACTTCCCATTTCACCCAGATAATTACACAATTATCCTGCTTCAATCAAAAAAAGGGGAAAAAAATCCATCGAGGAGTAATTGGTGGGGAGGGGAGGGGTAGTCACCCATATTCCAGTTCCTGTCTGCTGCAAATGGGTCTGGAGGAATGAATCCTGATAAGTGAAGTAGAAAAAGAAGGGAAGGTAGAAAAACAGGAAACGGGAGGAAAAGAGAAAAGTGCACCTTTTCGATTTTAATCTTGCCAATTTGCAAGCATTTAAATAGCCTTTATGTGGTCTCTGAATTGTGGTCCCCACTGGAACCTTGTTATCAATAATGAAAAATGAAAAATAAAATGTCAGTGTGGACTCCAAATTGAAGTGCAGTAACAGGTGCTTAACTCCTGCTGAACCGTAATCATTTCCCTTAGTGTTGAAGCCTCAAACAGTTGTTACATGCTGCATTTTCCTCTGGCTAGAGAAAGCTGAGCTCAGTTATGTGTGAAAAACGTCTGCTTTTAGAGTAAGCCCAAATCAAGGCTTACGTGTGTCACGTAAGAACTATAAAACTTTCAGTTCTGACCCAACTTATCCTGGTCAGGGTCACACAGGGATATAGATATATAGATATAGAAACATTTAGAGAATTAATTCTCTAAATGGGATGCCAGTCCATTACAGTGCCTTATAACCACACCACCTAACCTAGCCCAGTCCATTGTCTGAACCCAGGTCCACAGGAACTGCTATGTTTCCTCGGCCAAAAAGTTACCAGATATTATGGTAATGATGATTTTAGTTAATTTTGAGCATTGCCGGTACTTGACAAGCAAACAGTTTAGAACAATGGTGCACACAAAAAGAAAAATAAATGATTGCAGAAAACGAGTGTTTGATGATGACGTGTTAATGTTACATGCTTATTTTCAGATTTACGGACACATTTACTTAAAAACAATGTAATCTAACTACTCAACATGTGGCCATGGGGCAGCTCTTTGGGTAGCACAGCTGCCTCACAGCAAGAAGGTCCCAGGTTCAATCTTACGGTGGAGCGGCCTGGGTCTTTTCTGTGTGGTGTTTGCATGTCCTCCCCGTGTTTGCGTGGGTTTACCCCGAGTACTCTGGTTTCCTGCCACAGTCCAAAGACATGCATGTTAGGTTGACTTGAGTATATATACTTGTATGTGTCGCTAAGATGGCCACTGATGCCACTCGATAGTAACGTTAAAAGAAGCCAAATAAACAAAATAAAAAATGTGGCCATGGTGATGTTGGTTGCACTCACATCCTGATCTAAGATGCAGGTATGCAGCTAAAATAAGGCTCGTTGTGTCTTATTGGTGAAACGCAAATGTGGGACAGCATTTTTTGAAGTTATTTTTTTTTTTTTTTACCAAACTACAAACATAAATACATAAATAAGTCTGAACTCTTATCCTGGTCAGAGTCACATAGGAGTCTAGAAACTGTCCTGGAATTCAGAAAGCATTTCATAAACTGGCATAAAATGCCAGTCCATCACAGTGACCCATAACCGCACCACCCAACTTAGTCCGGGGTTCAAAGCCATGTCCTTAGGAACGGTTATTCTCAGGCACTTACCTTGAGCCACTGGAGCTGCATTTATGAATTAACCTTGATAAAAGTAATTGTATGTCACTTTGCGTTGATGAGGTAAAGTAGATGTAATTGAGCCATTCACAGCACATTCACCCTTCTCCTATCAAAATCACAAGTAGAATCCTCTGAAATAAAATCAGCCAAAAAAGAAGATTTGCACCCCGCACCCCACACCTCCTATTTACCATGCATGCACGCAGGCATCCAAATGTGCCGAGATGGTCTTTAAACAACATTCAGCCTTTTTAAACCCCAGCAGGCTTAATTAAGGGTGGGACTCAGTACATGGAGAGAAAGAGAGAGAGAGAAGGGAATTTGGGGGAGGTGTAAAGGCCGCGAGTATTTCAGTAGATGGTTGCCTATAATATCCAAACTAATACCCCCCACTGATGCTCAAACACGTAAATACACACACATACACATGCACATACATACACACTTCCATGCTGACTTAAACACCCAATTTCTCTTCCGTAACTGACCGAAATCTTAGACAATGTGAAGCCGATGGGGGTGCTCAGCATGGAGTTACAGCAATGCGGTCTCAATTCCATACAGCTTTACATGTTTCCAGAAGATAGGCATAATTACAGGGTTTGTACATAATTGCTTCAACACATTGCCTGGAAAAAGCCAAGTTTGTTCTTTTTTTAAATGCTGGCTCTGAGAGTACTTTCTTTCTTCCACTCCCTCTCTCTATCCTTTTCCTCCATTTCCCTCCATTTCATTTCCAGCTCTAACAATTAAAACAATACAGCCATCTTGGAATGAAGCTCAACTCTCATTATCACCTTCTCTTCTCCCCTGTCAGAACATTTACTGCTAAAAAGAGGGCTCCAGCACCTTGGCATTGAAACAGCCTTTCATTTTTCACTCTGTTTTTATTCTCGCTCACTTTCCTGGAACAGCACGGCATATGTGTGAGGGGGAAAAAAAGGAAAATGTAAATAAGATGGAGCTTTGCAATGGCTCTGATCTGCTCCAAGTCGCAAACGTCTGCGTCTGAAGCAGTCAAAAGCCTTTTTCTTAAAGCCAAAAGTTTTATCCATCTTATTCAAACTCTGAACAGATGCGCTCATTGTTCGACTTGATACCAGCGTGAACTTGACTTTGAAAAACGCAAAAGGTTTAGACAGAGGATGAACACTTTGACTGAGTGCCTCCTATGACAGCAAATCATAACAGACTTTTATCTTGCACATGTAAAGAGCTGCATGTGTGAAAAAGGCTTTTATTGTATTCTATACACTAACTGTGTTTACACACACACTAATAGTCACATCTGATTTGAGTGGTTATTTGATTCCTCAAGTGTTCACATTAATACATTACTGTGGTATGTTAAGTTGTAATATCAGATTTCAAGAAATCCTATAACAACCCCAGATAAGAACCTGATAATTGACTTCATTCAACTGATAAACTCCAAAGGAAAAAAAAATATGTTGCATATACCTTTTCTTCCCAATCACCATAAGAACAGTATCAAAATAGCCAGGAATCCACTATCATTTTCTCATTTTCAGATGGCCTGTTATTCACTGCATGCACAATTCAGATAGTAATGGTGCATAATTCAATTGCTATTACAACCAGTGCTTGATTTGTAAATCATGCTGTAAGGGAAGGGAACACAGAGCATGTATTTCTGGAATGTATAAAACAAGACCTCTATGTGCTCTATTTATCTAACTAAATATAGAGTATA
>JAUZST010003141.1:0-17405 GCA_034779995.1 Parotocinclus haroldoi
AGAATTTCAAGACGGACTGTACAGTGAAGGATACCCAAGATCTCTGATCCATTCAGGGCTCTGCAAGGTTTCTGAGGACTGGCCCTTAAGGCAAGAACAACAAGAGGAGTATTTGCCTATCGTGGCCCTCAGGGTGAATGATTTTAGACCGGGGAGGGGGAGGAGTTGGGGGATGGATAAGTAGTGAAAGAGGGCAGAGGGAAAGCATGGGGGAGGGTAGAACTACCGGTGTAAACAAGGAAAAGAGGCCAAATATATTTAACCATTAACCGCCCGGGTCTAATAATAATCTCTTTTTTTCAGTCACATTAAGAACAGACAGCGAAGACCGCGGATACACGGGAGATTTAAATCAATCCGATTTGGCAACTCAAGACTGCTACCATTTATGGCATTTCTAGCAGACGCCCTTACAATTCATCCAACCCAACTGTGACAGAGGTGGGATCTGAGCACTGGACCTTCTGGTCCATAGTCCAGTACCTTATCACTGGGCCACCACAGTCCCTCAAATGGGAGCACTCTCAGTCCCACCACACTCGTACTCAAATGTGTTACTCTAACTCTACTCTAAGCTGCTGCTTGTATTGCCATTTTAATTCAGAAGACTTTCAGTAAAACCTGGCAAAAGTTCCTCATATATTTTGGCAGCTGTTAGGGCTAAACTCTGCGTTGCCTCCACCGACTCTGTAAACACGTGCAAAAAACACAACAGGAAGGACCGACAATCAAGAAGTCAGAACAAGGCATTCGGTTGAAGGTTCAGTTTGATCACAACAGTCCCCGAAGCCAGTGTATCGTGTCGTTTAAGGACATTCGCTTTCAGTACGTCAGATAACGTGATTTCAGTTCGTATAAATAGCGATAAACCGTGGCAAAATCGAGATTTGAACCCACAGCCTTCACCACTAGACCACCACTGTCCCTTCGATATGCCTAGAGGTTACACAAGGTAACAGGCCAATACCTGCTCGCTACGAAAAAAGCATTCACCTCAACTCTCACCCAAAGCTAATGTCCGGGGTCCCGAAACACGCACCAGCTATTAATGCACTGCTCCCAAAATTAGGGGGTATTTCATTCCCACTTTTTGAGAGCAGTATATATGTTATCATGTGATTAGATTTGAGCTGAGATGTATGTATGCAAAGTCTGACAGAAAGCAATTCTACAGTATGTACTCAGTAGTATTTAAATCATTCTCCCTTTTTTGCCCCCAAGTTTTGCCCCGGCCAGTGTTCCAGAGGCTTCAATAGTCTATCCCTGTATCCCCTGTACTCCTTGGACACCACCTGGCCTGCCCTCCCTCAGGCAGGGCCAATCCTGCATCCGCATGACGCCTTGCCACCGGTACTCGAACCTGTGTCTCTGCGGTAGTGGAACAGCAAGTTCTGTGCCCTTAAATAATGTTAACCCGTTATGCTGGCACAGTGTGAGACATAACCCTAGAAAGTATGACACTCAAACACATCGCACTGAAGACTCCTAACACACATTCATGTCGGGAGGACTCTGTAGACACGACCGTGGTCCAGCCAGCATGTGCTTTGCAAGAACGGTTTGGATTTTCAAGCGATTTTACTATTTTTTTTGCCCAAACTGCTGACTGTAATGTAATTAATCCTAACAGAAGGAGAACTCGGTCCAGCAGAGATAAGGATATAGTTTCGGACTTCAGTGAAGAGTTACACTAGAGTTCCTACTGTTGTAAATCCCGTCTCGAGATGCGACTCTTGACTCAAACGCTAGACCCTACTTAAGTTCAAAACTCAAGACGCTGAAGAGTTAAGACTCAACTCAGACTAGCGTGCAGGACGCTCGACTCGCACGCGTACAACTCAAACCTGCACATTACAGACATGATACGGGACTGAACTCCAACTCACAGGCCTCGAGATTAAACATGGACTGGCAACCAAGAGACTCGAGGCTTTACTGAGCAAATCAGATACTTGAGACGTGGCATTCGAGTCAGACTAGCACACTGGATACTGAAGATTAAACTCAACTGCTAGCAACCTGAATACATGCATGTTGGCACACTATATACAGGCCTGAGGATTCAACTGGGGCTCAGCCCCAGATTCGAAAGATGATTTGGACTCACAAGCTAGACTCTGGACTTGACTTGGGGGTCGTACTCTAATCAACTTGGCCTCATACGCCAGCGACTCGAGATTCGAGATTCGAATCACACTTGAATTCTAGATGCTAAACATGCAACTTGGACTGACATGATTTGGAACCTGATGAGGGTCCACAGGGACCAGACTGGACATGACTTGACATGGGGTAGTGCGCTAGTGACCGGAGATTAGAATCAGACTTTAGAGGCTCGTGCCCTAGCGACTTATAATTCACCTCTGGCTTGACCAGGCACTTAAGATTTGACTCAAAGATTCACACGCTCTGCATCGAACTCGAACTCGAACTCCAGTCTCGCGCAAGCTAGCACGCAAGATTTGACTCGGACTTGCACACCGGACCCTCGGACTCGAATGCTAGAGACTTGACCCAAGGTTGCACGTTCCAGACATGATTCGGCACTTGTTACAACATGTGAAAATCCTTGCGTTCTATAATACTGTACTACATATATTTAAATTACAGCCCTAACCTACGCTCACAGTGGCCTTTCCTTCTTCTGTGTAGGAATATTATTGTGCAGCATACTTCTCCGTTAGTTAAAGTAAGTATAATTAGGTGCACGGTTGTCATTTGTACATTGATTAATTTAGATATTGTCACAGCAACATTAACAAAGATTTGGCGTACAACAAGGCTTCAAACACAAACATGGGTCAAAGGATGGAGCATTATGCGAGCACATGTTCACATCCTTGGTCAAAAACTTTAAGAGAAATCAACATCAATGAGAGTTCCCTGGGGAAGAAAAAAAAAAAAAAGAGAAGATATTTAACAATAGTTCCTTATATCCACACGTATGATAAACGGTACAAGTGATTCTTTTGCGGTACGTTAAAATCTAAATTAAAACCTTTACAGTCATCGGGAATTCATGGCAGGAAACGGTGCATCGTTTGATCTCCTCGCGCGCAGCTGCAAATCTCTAAAAAGGCAGCTTAAATGTGTTGTAATATAGACGATAAAAGACCATGTAATTACATTATTTTGAATACTGAAGGATAGCTAAGAGCATAATTAGTCTCGACGTTCTACATTCCTGATCACTAAAGACGTGTTATAAATAAAGCAGGACAACACAGAACAGCCTTCATTTCATCGAGACCTTTTTCTTGGAATAAAACCATTTTGACGTGGCGGCTCCTCGCCGCCCGAACCGGCAGTCCAACCCATCTTCGTCGGAGAGTTAGCAGATCTGACCAAGATTCGGTTTCTGAGCAGAATTTGAGCAAACCAAAAGGGCGTCCCGGCAGGACCGGCTGGAAGTCTGTGAGTACTTGAAATGAGTGGATGATTTCCTATGTTTTCAGGCTTGCTGTTTAAAAAGTCAGGTGTCTTGCTGACTGCTAGTAGGCTGACGCAGCAGGGATGGAGAGGGTGGGGGGGGCGGTGTGTTCGGCGGGACAGGTTCAATGGGCGTATCCGTAACAGCCTAGGGGAGAGAACAGCAACATTTGAGCTTATCGTAGCTAGAAGAGCTAAAGGTGGATGATGATATACCCAGCGGTCAAGGTACTGGACTGTGGACCAGAAGGTCCAGAAGGTCCATAGTCCAGTGCCTTACCACTTTTGTGGAGACTCTGAAATGCAGTGTTTGCATAAAAGTTTACTGACTGGTTGCAAAGTAGAAATCGAAAGTAGAAAATGATTTCTTTTTCATGTAAATGCTCTCAGTGTTGAGTTTCTCCGGCTGAGGTGAGGTTACAGGACAAGATTCCCATTATGAGTCGAACAGAGTTTAATCTAATGACGTTTTCATATTACATGATATAATTAAGTATTAGGTCCTTGATATTATTACACTGCAACAGACTTCAACTGGTTTGTCCCCCTCGTGTAGGTAAAACAGTTTTTTTTGGTTACCTGCTCCTCTTCAGCTGTCTTGTCTGATCCCCCTGCCCCCTCTCCACCCCTGCCACTGCAGCCTGGGGTTAGCTGTGGCTCTGGGCGGCGATGCTGGAGCAGTCAGTCACCAGCAGGCCTACATTGGCTGCGGAGCTGGAGACGGGCGTGGAGGTGGACACCCCTGTTAAACCGCTGCTGCTGCTGCTACTGCTGCTGATGGCATCGGGCACAATGGAGTCTGCTTGGTTGGCATGCGTGGCCATGTGGCCCTGGAGCTGAGTGGGTGTCTTACAGTGGACCCCACACAGTTGGCACAACAACACTCCGCCGGGCCCCGATCCACGGCCCATGCTGCTCTCCTTCCACTCCTGCCCGTGGTGCTTCTGGGCATGGACGCGCAGGTAGGTCAGCGTGGTGAAACCTGGAAAGTAACGGTAAAAAGAATCATACTAAAGAAGTCGGAGCACAAGAAAAGCTTGGGACAGAATGAAACACTTGAAATGTAAGGGGGCGGCACGGGGGGCTCGGTGGGGCGGCACCGCTGCCTCACAGCAAGAAGGTCCCGGGTAAGGTGGAGCGGCCTGGGTCCTTTCTGTATGGAGTCCGCATGTCCTCCCCGTGTCTGCGGGGGTTTACTCCGGGTACTCCGGTTTCCTCCCACAGTCCAAGCATGGAAGGTTAATTGGTGTCTCTACAGTGGCACAGTGTGTGACTATGTGTGTGTGCCCCATGACGGATTGGCATCCCGCCCAGGGTGGTTGTTGCCCTTGCGCCCAGGGTCGCCAGGTGGGCTGGCCCGCGACCCCATGTGGATTAAGGGGAAGATAATGAACGAATGAATGAATGAATGAAATGTAAGGAGTAAATAATATAATCATAACTATGTGTCGGTTAAAAAAAAAAGCATATTTCGTGTTTGAAAAATGTTGTTTTGAACGGATATTTGACCCGCACAAGCGTGACTGAAACTCACTGCGGTTGCACAAGTGGCAGACGTGATGCTGCGATTGGTTGTGGACCCTCATGTGATCTGTGATATAAGCAGGGGAGAGCAGTTTGCCGCATATGTGGCAGGGAACTTTGTCCTCATGTCTGATCATATGAGCACGCAGCCTGTCCTTGGTGGCAAACGCAGATTCGCACGTCTGCACAAAGTAACACCAAACAAACGCTGAATACATTATATAATTTATGCCCCCACCCCACACAAACACACTCACACTCAGTATTGCACATCCTCTTTCTCTTTTTCATCCTATAACCATAATTTTGCAAATGACTCATTCCAGAAACACCCACCATTCATTAATACAACTAAATCTACAGTGGGGGGGGGGGGAGATCATACAAAGTGTAGGTGGGAAAACCTGCAAAGTCGGCAGAGTATCAAAATACTGCACTTATTCCTAAATGTTAATGTAAAACTACGAAACAGCATAAATACATAGACAAGCCTGGACAGTACAAACTTCCAGTATGTTAATGCACTTCACTGTCAAGTCATGTCTTAGATCTTATGACTGCAATAACGAAGGCAGAGGTTAATTAACGTAATAAAAAAATGAAAGATAAAGGAAAATTTGGTAGCAACAGTATGAAACTAAAAGCAAATACTGAAACCACAAACGTGTCTTGGCTGAGTAATCTGGTGAAAGAGCACTGAACACACACACACACACACACACACACACACACACACACACACACACACACAGAGGCTTCGAAAGAATGCAGGTTGGGCACTCAAATTGTAAGATAAAATTTTTGGAATTATTGCTAACATTAATGATCAATTCTTATTAATGCTGATCCCACAGACTTTAGGCTTGCTACATTCTGTGATTTCAAGTAGCATCAAATATATACCAAGGTATACCAATACAAATGCAACCATGGTGTGTAAATTTGGTGTTGGCCATTATAGAACACTTTTCTCTTTTCTCCTTTTCTGTCTCTTTCGTCCTGGCTGGTCCACTTGTGTCTTTGTTCCCTGACTTCAGAGACTTCTGTCTGTACTCTAAAGGCCTGAGGCGCCAGCAGTGTTATGGGAGCAGCTCTTCAAACCCAGCCAGAACATGAGCCCCAAGCCTGCAGCCACAAACCATGCACTGAAATAATTAGCTTTTCCACCTTTAAGTGTCATTGAATTGTCATCTGATCCGAAATTCATATACAATGAAAAAAAGAAAACAGTTAAATTAACAGGATATGATAACACAGCAGTAGTGTGACACTAACTTACCAGATGAGATTGGGCTGGTAAATAATCTAATTAAAAAAAAAAAATAAATACTATAAAGAGGCACAATATGATAATAGTAAGCACAAGGACATTTAAATTATGTGCTAAAGAAAAAAACACAATTTTTCTATTAAAAAAATTAAGGACAGTTAGTATGATCCATTTTTATCTTTATTGCAACATATAAAATAATTATCATTAATTTTCCATAGGTGCTTGGCCAAATTAACACACATTAACATTTTAGAGCAAATTACCAAATATATATTGTATTGGGAGGGGAAAGAAGTGTACCTGGAGAGCACCCTCAAACAAAGGGAACACATACAACGTCCACACAGACTTGAACCTCTGGGAGCTATAGTCTTAACTAGTTGCACCACCACACCACCGCTAATAATAATAATAATAATAATAATAATAATAATAATAATAATAATAATAATAATAATAATAATAATAATAATAATAAAACATATTAATTAGTATAATACATATTATTAAGTAATAATAAATATTTTTTTGCTATTTTCACTTGGTAAAGGAACAAGATTTAGATTCAGAATGTAGTTTTTATTTAGTTAAGGTAAGCTTTGTATTTCAGTGTTTTGCTATTTTGTTTTTACTTACGGATTTATTAAATTACTCTTGACTATAACGGTTTTGAACTTTGAAAGGGAATGAATTATTTTTTTCGATTTCAGTATAGTCCATTATTGTATTTTTTTCTGCTTATTCTAGACTTATAGGTGTAATATTGTTTGAAAAAATATCCTAAATATAGAAGTTTTTCCATATACTATAATTTGCCCCAATACCTGAAAACCCTTTTTTGACTCTATAAACCTCAGAGTACTTTCATGCCAGATATAAACAGTAAGAATTCTGGCCATATTACTGAGCCCTGTCTTGGTATGTATACGTTTCCATCAGTCAAAATGATGTTTATACAGAGCTGAAGAACAATAGGATCCAGACTCTGAGAGGTAACAGGGCAATTGTTCATCTACTGCACCTGCGATAATCTGCTCTCTCATTCACTCATTCACAGTGAAGACATGCCAAGGATACAGCAAGCAGTATGTTTGTCAAACCTGATTACTTTGAAAATCATGGTTGCTCTACCATTATTACACGTTTAGATTGTAGACACCAACTCATATGGTTATAGTTTGAAATATAGAGAACATATTTTCTATAAATTATTCTTTTCACAAAGAACATATCTAAAAAGAGCAAAAATAATCGTGAAATGTTCTCTGCTGTTTCATAGTAAGGTTCTTCACAGATTTATCTAATAGGTATTGTTGATAAAAAAATGCAGAATGTTGTAAAAATTGTTTCTTTTTACAACACTATGTGGCATTTGCAGGTAGAGGCAAAATGCAATTCAGAGACACAATTTAGGTTAGTCACACTGATACATTTTGAATGTTTGTTATTTTCAAAACTAAACTGAATATCGCAAAGTAATCAATATATAAAATGTCTGTTTTGCAAGAACATGCTAAAAGTAAACATGTTGCTGTGATTTATGGATGTGTCTTTAAGATATACATATAATGTATACATGTGAGCTATCCGACCAAATGGGATCCATTTCTACCCCTGGTACATTACACGTATAGATAATTAATATAAATAACTGTAAAAAAAAAAAACCTAATTCTATTAAAAAATAATTTTATTAATATGAATTATAGGCTTTTTTATAAGACAACCATATTTTTGACTTTGAAATACACATTTTAGTCAGGTCACCCATATTTTTACTCTAGTTAACTTGGATTATACCATAAGTCACATGTTCATTAGGAAGTTATATCATCTGGATATTCTGAAGACCATGGGATAACAAAAAGTCACTATGACAGTGAAGGTCAATTTCAATTTACTATAATTTTACCTAAACTATTTTCTATGATTATTGTAAAAATAAAAAAGTGATGATTTATTAGAATATGCTTAATTTCCTAATGCTATTAGTATGGATGCCATGTGGTAACATTTTACGTATGTGCTAATTATGTACTGGAAATTCAGCTCTCTTATATATAATAGAGTAACAGGACTGAGTAACATTAATATCAGAAAACATAAAAATAAAAAAACTCTTTATGCATAGTTAAATATGTTTGTTGTTAGATTCAGTTTTGAAATAAAAAAAATATATACATTTTGAAGTTCAATCTGCAGAATGGCCCTTATGCAGATACACATATACATTACATTATTTCTATTAAATTTTTTTTTTTTTTTATTAAACAACCTCAGTCCTGTTCAAATTAACTGAAAATTTCAGCTATTCTAGCTATGCTGTCATAGTTAGCGCTGGGGGAGTCTCATACTACCACAATTGTGAACTGTTAATAGTGTATGTATATAGTATATTGCTATTTACAGTTTCACAGTTCTAGTCTTTAATCTGAGCAGTCCCAGCCAGCCCACACACCTCTATCCAGACCACATCAGAGAAACCTATCTTTCCCTCCCTTCCTCCTGTTGACTGAGGATGCCATGCCACCAAAACTATCACCAGCTAGTTGAGAATCTTGTTTAAATGAATTTATATGGGACCAAAAAATTCCCAGAGACTTACGTTCTCCATTTTAGTAATTATATTATTGTATTTACTGAATGTACTATGCATTGTTAATTTTATACTAATTTCCATGAATTTAGAGCTTTGTAGCCAGTTTAATTTAGTTCCTAAATGTAATATCTAGTCTGCACAGTGAGGTTGAGTCTTGTAGTTCAGGCCCTCTTTAGGACTCATGAGAACTCTGACCACTTACTGGTCATAACAATCCATTAAGAGTCTAGGCCCAAGCTTTGTGGCATACACATTATTTGTCTTTGATTGTTGCTGTTGTCTAGCTTTTCTACATTTACAGAGCACAAAGTTCAACATATACAAAAAAGGAGGCACAAACATGAAGGAATTATAAGTAAATGCTTTGCATGTCGAAACATCTAGACATTAATTTGTTATTTCTATACAAGAATAAGCCTTGAACTAAGTTGTAAATAGTTGGTAAACAAATATAAAGAAAACAGATTTGAAATAAGTAACCATAATTACATCTAAACTGAGCTGAGATTTTATAAACTAATAACAAATAAATGCACATCTTCAAATAAACAATGGCGATCAGCGGTTGGTTGCATATGCAACTCATTTAGGTTTTAAACACACGGGTAGAGGGTTTACTTGAACTGGAATCTCATAACTCATGTAATCAGCAGCTGCAAAGAAAGCTGAAGAGGCATATTGAGTGCAGAACAGTTGTGCATGGCTAGTCTTCTGTCTTGCTGGCTGTTGGACCGGGTTGCAGGGTAGGTCTGGGCTTTGGTCCTCTTTGGCCTACAGATGTGCATTCTTGCCTCAAAGAGTTTTGTGGTGATCTGGTATGTTTGCTTGCAGTCTTCTTGACTCTCCTGAGGTTTTTTATTGTGAAGCATTCATAAGATGGACTGAGGCCACAAAGCAGGAGTCAAATGGACTGCAAAACAAACATGCTAACCATGCTTCAGTTCATTTGTGGGTCTGATAGAGCAGTCTGAACTGCATAAACCATGGCTGCAATCAGAGTCTGGTAAAAATATTAAAATGTCCCAAGTGTGAAAACACCCTTAAGTTCTTATTACAGCAATGTATAAAGCAAATGTTATATATACTGTACATATGTCTTTGTATATCCTTTAGTTTCATCAATGTTTGACCTGCATGAGTAGGCCAGCACAACCAAATCTCCATCTGCAGGCTGTATGTTACCCTAACCCTTCATTACCCCTCTCATTTAATAACAGTGTTCCTACAGTCACCCTGCAATCTACAGCAGGAAGACTGACACAGAGTGAGAAAGAGATTAAAGGTATGCCAGTGCTACAGAAAGCAAAGCAGAATTCTTTTACAGTTTATGTCTATTACACATGGCACCATTTGATGTAGCATTTCAGGAAGAAAAAAATGCAAGGAATGGGACAAATTTTTCTTTGACCACATTAAGCTACCAGTTAAAGTGGGATGGGGTAGAGATCATAAAGCATAGGCAAAATAAATGTGGCAAAAAGTTACAGTATTCCCCCACCATCCAAGCTAGTAAGGAGACCACAATTCAGCCTATGGTGGTGTACTAGTGCAGGGTTTGTGTTAAGCCGTGTCTTCAGAAATACTAGTAGACTTAAAGCAGAATAATAATATTAATTAAACAATAATAATAAAAATAAAAATCTGAATTTTAAAATGATACACTACATAGTTCTTAGAAAGTTGGTATGTTTTCTTGTTTAATTATTATGTATTTATTTATTTAGGGGGTTGGGTTATTGTGTTGGTGGAATATTGAAATTCTGAATAAATGAGTAATTAAATAAATTGACAGGATGTCGGTCCATGAACTGAGTATTTGGATCATGCAGTAATCAAGTATCAAGAATTCAAGTGTCAATTCAAAATGGCTAATAATCGAGTGGCATTCAAAAATACTGAGTGCTTAAAAATGCTTATGAATGGCTAAATCAAATGATAATGTTGATGAAAAGACCAATAAATGTTGTGAAAGGACCTTAGATTAGCAGTTCATGTGAGGAAATCCACTGACATTCAAGATTTGGAGCTGTCTGTATGTAGGAATGGGCTAAAACATTCAGATCTGGCAAATTTACCCCACCCCATTTACCCCTTTCTCTTTGACAGTTTTGTCAATTCACTAACTCATAATGACATAAACACAGTTACTATTGTCAAAATTCTATCAAATGAATTGCTTGTTGAAACTTGTAATTTTCCATGATAACACCCTTCAGCTTAGTGAAATTTCATGCTGACTGCCACCTCAGAATTCTGTCCAGCAACATAGGGCATAAGGTGAGAACCGACCCTAGACATCCACCTATCTATTGCAAAGTGGTCAGAGACATCCTCTTTTAGAGAGGGTGCTGACCTAATGCATGTCTTTTTCAGTGTGAGATGAAACTGGAGTTCCCGCAGCAATCACAAGCAGACACTGGGAGAACATGCAAACTCTAACTCAAATGTAGCATTTTCCCTCACAAATGTATTCATGTATTGTTTATTGTTTTATCCTAGGTGGGGAAAATGGAACACCAGAACCTTTCCCTGAATTCACAGTGCACAGTACATGACTGCACAGTCTAAACAGGTTAGCAGTTTATCGTTCAAAGGACTGCTGTTACGGCCCAGAGAAATGTACCCTGAAGCAGCATTCCCTTCCACAGTTAAAGCCAATTAAGTTTCTGATGGAAAGTGTCATCATGACTTGAATCCAGGTCACTTTGGTGAGTTAGTGAGTTGCTGCTTCACCACTCAACCACCACATGATTTTGCCTTTTACATTTTTCAAATTAGCTTTATGATTTGGTTTAAACTGAGTAGGACAAAATAAATACACTATACTAACATGGCCACTTTTATATAAATAAATTATTAAGTGTTATGTTTATGAAGTGGGCAGTTTTGATGGCTCTGTGTTAAGGGCCATCTGGAGGAAACTGGAATTTTTACTGGTTGTGATTTAAATCCTAGGTGGGGCTTTCAACGTGCAAGGTGGGGTGGCACAGTTACGCAAAGCTATAGTGGACTGCTGCATTATCAAACACGTGCCTCTGCATCCAGTGACTTAGTTACCCTGTCCTGATGTATTTCCAACTTTACCAATATATCTCACTGTTGTTCTTGATCTTACCCTGGCTGTAAAATATTCTGCAAAGGTTCACATGGTGACATATGTTCACATATGTTAAAATATTCTATTATTTTGTATCAGGGCCCTGGTAAAGACTTCACAATATTGCTTGCCTACATTATTAGTTCTTCCTAAAATTCAGAAATTCTGGTTAATATGTTTATCTTGTTCTCTTTATATAACTGTGACTATTATTTCATTGGTCTTCCTACCAGAACCACACACTCTCTATAGCATGTTCAAAATTCTATCTTGTATTAGGCACTTTTCCTGCACTATTATGTGGTTAAAGTAATGCTTATGTTAAAACTTAGAAAACTTTTTCCAGCCTGTTGAGCACACATAAATCAGAAATCTCCTTCATGCCATGATATACTTCTAATTGGTTGTCACATCTGACTTTTGACTCTATTTTCATCTTCAAATTAACTGTTAATTGTAGATGTGCATATATATTTTTGCCACTTATAGATATGTAATATTTGGTACTAGGAATAAATGACCAATTATGATATGTTTTGTCTCATTGGATTATTTGGGTTCTCTTTATCTGTTTTTAGGATGTGTGTGAAAATATTACGATGTTTAAAAAGAAAACTTGTAAGGGTTCACAAACTGTCAAACTGCTCTGAACATATTTACATCCAACACACATGCACTAGGAAAATCAATGAACCTTAGAACCACTGGAACCACTAACCTCAACATTTATTAATGGGTCAACTCTCCTACAGACCTCCTGGTCCAAGGGATACAGGCAACTGTTAATGTAAATAAAAGCTAGATTCATACAGAGGAAATAAAATGCTTATACATAACATAAATCCAAAACTTTGTAGCCTTAGACCAATCTCCCTGAACCATTTTTAGCACTCACCTGGTGCTAGTGTTACATTATTTAATCATTTTCAACATCTGTGAGGCATCTGTTAAAATTCTACCACCTGCATTAGTACTTGATGTGAGGCAACACTTACCTGGACGTTATTGGTGATTATTTCTCCAACATTTTCTGTCAAAAGTGTATGTAATTTCTACTCACAATGTCTTTATAAAGTACTTATGAAATAATCATACCCAAGCCGAATCGTTGTTGGACAATGTTAAAACAACAACTTCAAAAGGTCTGATGCCATTTTAATGAAATACAGTATATAAAGCTGGCTGCTTGATGAAACCAATTAAATTGCCCCAGTCATTTATGATAACAGATTACATGCCATGTAGGACTGGGGAAGTGTCAAATAACTGAATTGTTGGACACTTCCAGTCCATTAATAGGAAATATGTTGGATAATGATTAAGTCATAGTTCAGGATATCAATGCATCTGGTCATGGTTCATGGAATTTCAATACTTTGGGAAATACATATCAACCCAATGACATGGTCAGCAAACAGTTATTATCTTTATAAGGTTTGGAACCTTGGAGGCTTGATGTATAATGTTCTTGAGGAGAGAAAAAATATCACCCTGCTCTGGCTTATTCATCATTGAGCAATTAAGTTTACAATATTCTTCAAACATTATTCATTTTGTTTTTGTTTTTTTACTTTTAGAATATTATACAGTAATTTGCATGACATATACAACAGCAGTTTAAAAAATAAACATTGTTTTAATTTTTTTTTGCCTAACTGTAGGTTACTGTAAGTGTTCTAAACATGTTTAAGGTAGGCTAGGCTACAGTATATAAAGTTTAACTCCTCAATTTTAAATACAATCCCTTTACAATGGGGATTCATTTGAATAAAACCTCAACATAAATGGAAAATATATGGTGTCTGTTAAGTAAGTCAGACTTTAACATTGTTCATATGTATATTAATGTTTGTATTGTCCCACTGGGATCACACTGAATGATAAAACCGGGGGTTAATATACAACTCAAAACAGCCTCTCAATTATGGTAACTGGTGTGTAATAAAAGTATTAAAACAGAATTAACATTATAGCCACACTGTATACAGTTTGTACAAACTCTGATGATCCATTTTATTCCAGAATCTTGTGACACTGAATAGGCTTGACGTTCTCTGTCTTTCATTCCCCCCATAAATGCTCAAAGGATTTTAGGTCAGGGGACAGTAAAATTGAAATAAATGGTAGCCAAGTTGTTCTTCAAGAAAGCTGAATAAGCCTTTTTCCATACTGATAGAAAAGAAGTAGTCTCAGAAATCTGGACTATACTGTGTATGTTAATTTCAGCATTGCATCAGTATGTATTTAAGACTTGCGGAGTGCTTTTAGTCAGCACTTGTGAGAACCTACCAACATATGTCCAAGGAGGGACAAGCAACAAATAGGCAAGAGGCTATGAATACCCATGTCTTATCAATGCATGAGAGCAACATAAACGGTCCTGTCTAGTATGAACTGGCAGTAAGTAGGCCTACTGTTTCACAATTTACAGAAATACTGGTTATGATAGTAGTGTGTCACAATGCATCATATACTGCTGAGTACAAGATAATAACCTTTACTTGTTATTAGTAATGCCACTAACTTTGGAAAGAAGACAAATATGAGAAGGGAGTGTGATGCTCCAATGTTCTGCCTGGAAACCCTGAGTCTGGGCGAAATACTACTACTACTACTACTACTACTAATAATAATAATAATAATACATTATTACAGACTGAGTCTGTGTTTACAGGTTTTGCATTTGGTTTAGCCTAAAATTAATTATTAGTTAAATTAATCTTCCAGGCGATGTAATTGTGTGCCTGTTGTTAAATCCAGTGATGATGAAAGTAACGTTAAATAAACCAAGGAGAAAAACAATACTACATTTAACGTTTCTATATGGTCTATAAACAATAAACATAAACTCTGAAGCAATGAAAACATATTTAGAATAGCTTCTTTTCCCCCTTTTTATGTTCCGTTGGCTAAATTTTAATACACTGCATGGTTTGGTTTGGTTACATTTGAAAGTATATAAAATATATAAAGCACTATATAGAATTATGTAAAACTCCTACTAATTAGTGATGTCTGTTATTTAACCACACAGAGCTTACAATAACAAACACACAAATTACTATAGACAAATACTGGTAGTAAAATGGATTGTGTTTTCCACTTCAGTGAATGGCACATGACACTTTTTCTTACGCTTACACCTCCAAGTCAGCCTTCTACACTGCCCTCCTAAAACAAAATAAGTAATCAAATAGCTGCTTGTAATACCTTCCATAAATTTATCCATGAGGCTATGTTAGGTGAATTGGAATACCAGGGGTTATTGTCCAGCAGAAACGTTTATGGGTGTAATTTTATACAAACTTATACTGTATGCTGAACTTATGGTGTGATTTTATTGTCTTAACTTTTATTTCATTTTAAATTCAGTAATCACGAACCCTTGCAGGGTTCTATAGTTATTTTATATTATTTGACTACCATCTGGATGGGATGTCAATCTTTCAAACAAAATCACTCAGTCAGTCAGTCACTCACACCTAAGAGTAATTTAGAGTATGCAACCCACCTACTGGCATGTTTTTCAGAGGAAATTAGAGGGACTGTAGTAAACCCACATAGACAAGGGGAGAAAATACCTAAGAATATGGGCTATAGTCAAATTTCAATCAAGTGGTCTGACCTGTCAGGTTTCAGCCTGTCATCACCAATCCATCACCTTAAAAAATGGCAGCCACATTTTGTCTCTTTTAGCTTACTCACCTTGCTGTAGACTCAGCGATTGCAGTAGACAGGCAGCAATTAAGCATTTTCCCCTTTCCTCAGACCGCTGACTGGGTGCAAAATATATTTTGATTCAGTGTTAATATCTCATATTTGTTTGTATAAGCTTTTCTGTAGTGCAAGTCCTTTTATGCTCCTGTGTAGAAACATAAATATTTTTCTCATGTTAATGCTATGAAAACATCCTTGTCTGGCTGACCCTGAGGCTAGAAAGAGGAGGCTAGCTGGGAAGAACACACAGCTCAAAATGAGATCTCAGGGATTGGAGATGGCTAGGGCAATGGGGGGCCTTGGCTGTCATGTCTAGATCCTAACGCTTTCAACAAAAGCTCTCTTCATTCTCTGATGAACTGCTTCTCGCCTTTCGGTCTGCGCAGTAAGATGCATACCTCCAGTTTACACAGCTGCCTGTCATATGGCTCTGCGCATGGCATGCACATGCACACACAGGCAGTGTTTATGGAGTTGTGAAGATATTAGGTGTTTGTTTGGCTTGTTAAGGTCCACCATGCCAGGTGGTTGTGTTTACACCTCAGGAGGGAACAAGCAGTCCTGTAATGAAACTGACCACCAGAATGTATGTAGTCAACTCAGGTGTTACCTGAACTTGCAGGGCATTTTCTGTCTCACAAGTTCACTCCTTCTGATTTTACAGTGTAATATTTAAGTCAGCCTGCTGTAATGGGGTTTTAATGTCAAATAGTTTATTAGTGCCACCCACAGACAACAGGGCACAAAGCATGCTCAAGAGGAGATTCCTCGGGAGGATGGTACGTGCAAGACCGTCCATTTTATTGCCATGCTTGACCAGGCAGAGCGATTTAAGGGCCTCCTGTGTACTACACTTCACTCTGAATTAAGTGCAACTTTCCACCCATACAGGAACAAAGCCTCGCTCAGTAGGACTTTAGCAGATTAGCACAAGTCAAAGTTTCACTTAAATCCCATTTGACAGAGGCAGTACTCATATGTCTAGACATTTTGAATGAATGGCCTGTTAGCTGCTCAGGAACGTGGAATTGAGCTGATTTACACTCTGTTGATCATGTGTCAAAACCTTTGAGCATCCAAGGTCTAAATTTTAGCACCTTTTAATCAGTGACATGCTGGTATTACTATTTCTGCTAAGCACCTTCATATCTCTCCTAAGATAACTATCACTGAGCTATGCAAAAACATTGACTTACCGTAATCGAGATCTTGCCAGTGAGAGCTTGAAGAGGCAGTATTTCTTGGCCAAAATGACCCAAAGATTGATAAGTGCAATATGACCTAGATGGGAAATAATGCATATTTTAGATTTTTTAAATTGGTTGTGGAGGCATGCTTTAGAGAGCAAAAAAGGCAGTGCAGATACTTCAGAGACATATAATTAAAGGCAGAACTTAAGCTGCACTCCAGTGTACTCATACATTTGATTTCCAGAGTGCTTTTCATACCTGTGACTGTTTATACTGTAATTATTCGATACTTTTATTACTTTAAAACCATTTTGCCCACCACCTTAAATCATTTAAATTACAGACTCAAATTGCCAAAAGAGATAAACAGAAATGCACCATGTAATGTAGATGGTATCTTATATTCCAAAAATAATATGCAATTTTTAACATTCATTGTTCTCCCAAGCATTAAGAAACTGCTATAGTTGTCTTGTGTAACTTATTAGATTTGTCTAGAACATATAATATAATATAATATAATATAATATAATATAATATAATATAATATAATATAATATAATATAATATAATATA
>JAUZST010003142.1:0-17405 GCA_034779995.1 Parotocinclus haroldoi
TAGCGGGGCTACCTCTGACTGCTATCCGATCCATACAGCTGATCCAGAATTCAGCTCCAAGGCTTGTGTTCAATGTTTTCAAACTACACCACTGTTCTGCTTTCTCCACTGGCTCCCTGTAGCTGCTCGTATCATATTTAAAACACTGAGGATTGCTAACAAAGCTAAAAAATACCTATAAAAAAAATACCTGCAGCAATTCACACCTCGCACTGCACCTCGTACACTCCGGTCTACTAGCACTGCTCGACTGGTCCCCCCTTCTCTCAGAGGACAAGGAAGAAATGTATCTAGACTCTTCTCTGTTTTGGATCCTAAGTGGTGCAATAAACTTCCCCTACATGTTGGAACAGCTGAGTCTCTGAGTCACCTTCAAACACCATTTAAAGGCCTATTTATTTCACACTTACCTCAACTAACCCTTCTCTTTCTCTCTCTTACAAAAAAAGTGTATTCTTGTTTAGATTTCTGATTATTAGGTTTTGGAATATGTTACTGATGTCTTAAAGCACTTTTGTAAGTCGTTCTGGATAAGGGCATCTGCTAAATACTGTAAATGTAAAGTGATAACTGACATCACTGAAATAATTCCATGCAACTTGTTCTCTCCCTTGCAGAAGATCTGTGGACCAATGAAAACTCCTTTAATGATTGCATCACTACCATGGTAAAATCTGTTAGGTGAATTACAATATAATTATATCTACAGTATACAAACTGTAAACCAGTAAAATATTTAATAATAAGTTGTGGCAGTTTGGATTCCTGTGGTGCACTTTATATACAATGTTCATAATGAGGCTCTTATAAAAGAATGTATGAAGACATGCTTATGTCCATACCTGTGCACCCACACTTCTTACAGGTAGTATTAAGCACAGCCTCTAGAGTGATTTTCTGACTCGTGTGATCCCGGAATTGTCTTCGTCTGCGCGAGTCTTGCCTAGATGTACATGCACACACACGAACATTATGTTCTGAACAGAGTTGTAACAAATAACACCTTAATGATTGTGTGAAACTTAACACTTAACAAGCTTACAATGTTACACACATGCAGAATGACACATGACCAGTGTACTACATACTCAGCCATCACATTGTTGGGATCTAGGTCCCGCCCTGTCCCTTGATTGACAGCTTTCATGGAGAATGCGAGCTTAACTTTCTCATCAGTAATCTGGAACAAAATAATAATAATAAAATTTACAATGTATCCGTAACATTACTGGTATACAGCATAATGTGTAGCCATAAAGAAATTTGGATTATAAAGTCACTGACACTGCATATTGTACACTATTGTAAAATGACGTAAAAAGATATAGGTGTATAGTGTGTTTTTTTTTTCTTAAGTGCATACCTCTTTGCCAATTACTTTAATCCAAACTTTCTCCCCAACATCAACAATTTCAGCAGGGTTATCAATCCGAGATGCAGACATGTCGTTCTTGTGAACCAGGCCTGTGAGAGCACATGTTAAATACTCCCAATCATTTATGCACACTTAGAATTGGCTGAGCAACTCGAAGTCAGCTCACCTTGTTTCCTGTATCCTGGAATCTTAACAAATGCACCGTATGTGGTTACAGAGACTACCTGCAAGAGAGAGAGAGAGAGGAAATGTCTTAGAAATGAGCAGTGTATGATAAAAGAGCCCAGGGTATCTATTCAGATGTTAGCTTTGACCTCTCCTCGTAAAATGCTGTACAGCTCTGGTAGTCCATCCAGTCCGACTGGCTCTCTGTTCCACTCACTGTCCATCACACCTCTAGAAACACACCAATAAAAATTAATTAGGTTAGTTATCTTTCATGTTATACACAGGATTTTATATTGCAGTGTTCCACTATTATAATGTGTATTACAGTGTGCTCATACCAAGCTTATTGCCATGTGTGTATGTATAAACAGCTAGTACTCACAATAAAACTAAGTAGTTTGTGTTGACACTTACAACGACTGCATCTCAAACCATACCATACCTCTAGTCTAAAATGTATCGTAATGGCACTACTGGAAATGCACACTTTGACACACTATTTACAACCCCAAATCAGAAAAAAAGTTGGTACAGAACACAAAACATTTCATATTATGCCTGTTCAATATATTCCACAAAAGTTGCTACAGAGACAATATAGAGCGAGGTATGAATTTTTAAAAAACTAAAAATGTCATTTTTAATTAAAAACGAAAATGTAATAGATGTAATTTTAAACAGGTGATGTCAAGAGCTGATTGTAAACATGGTTTGGTATAAACCAGTACCCACGAAAGTCTTTGAGGAGCAAAGATGGGTAGAGAATCTCCAGTTTGTCAACAAATCTGTGAGAAAATTAATAAGAGTTCAATATTGCAATATCTGCAAAATTGCAATTTCATTTGTACTGCAACAAGAACCACCATTCAGCAATAACTGATATAACCACATGGGCTAGGGATTACTTTGGCAAATCTTTATCAAGCTTTACATTTACAAATGGCACTTAAAATTTACTGTGCAACAAAGATGCCTCATGTTTACCATCTGGGCACCTCACAAAATGGAGCGTTAAGTGCTTTGATCAGACGAATCAGTTTTCCAGATCTTTGGAATGTTCGGTAAGGCACTTAGGCACTACGTTCAATTCAGATCTCTCCCTTGACGTGCACATTAACAACATCACACAATTTGCTTTCTTTCAGTTACGTAAGGGGGTACTAATTCCAGCCCACTAAGAAGTTTCTCCACTTTAGCATCACTTTACTGGTTTTCTTCTAACACAAACCAGTCCACCATGCCCAAGCCACACCAGAGGGCAGCAACTCTCTCCATCCTACGTTGTCAGGAAACGATGTGCATCCAAGGACTATCTATCTGAGGACTCAAGATCCTCAAGTGCCTGTGTGTATCTGAAAAAATATTTGCTGTTATGCATATTTTGTAAATTATTTTATTCATCTGTTATTATTCACTTAATTGTAACTTTAGTTGTACTGTTAATACAAACTTAATTATCTCAATTAACATCTAAGCCACCCAATGAGTTTGAATCCCTTTTTTAGTCCTGGTCTTCCCAAGGTTTTTTCCTTACAACATGTAGGGAGTTTTTCTTTCCACTGTCGCCCTAGGTTTGCTCAATTCAGGATTACCCTTTTAAGATAATATAATATTGTAAAGCTGCTTTGAGACAATGCTCCATTGTAAAAAGTGATATAGAAATAACTATGACTTGGCAGAGTTGTGATATAATTTAGTAAATTAGTACTTAGCAAAAGTGGTAGACACATGTTTTTTTTTTTTTTTTTTTTAAAGAAAATGCACATTTAAGGAATAAACGCCTTTGAATCGCTCAACACACTACAATATGTGACATATAGCAGGGAACCTTTCTCGACTGTCCCAGTTCTAGACTTGGTGAAAAAGAGAAACTGCTTTTTATATGCGAACTAACAACCTACTATAATGCAGTAATTCTGGAGATAAAAAATAAAGGCAAAAACAATGCACCGTAGTAACACCGCAAGCTAGTAAATAAACAATGTTTAATTTTTATAATAAAATCAACTCTATTCTACAAAAAGGTTGGAGAGGATTAGGGACTTACCGTTCTCTTACAGTCTTGTGTTTAATGGTTGTGAGTTAAATGAAGAATTAGCAGGGACAGCAGAAATACACCGTGTCGATTTAAGAATCTGTCGTTTTTTGCGTTTATACGGTTTGAATAATAGTCGTACATAGAAAACAAGTTCATATTAAAACCTGCAAAATCCCAAACAATTGAACCCAGTCCGCAGTCACATGGTTGGTAATGTTTTGCTCATGCAAAGATGGAAGAACTTCCGGAGCAAACAAAGCCAGGCCGCCAATACGATCGTCCACAGCAGCAACGAACCAACCATAAGCCCTCAATCTAACGGAAGTGTACTTCAGCCTAGCGAGCATTAATGGTGGACAACCTCGTTCATACACGAGAGAAACCGCTAGTAATTTATTTATACGGTTTTATTGTTCTTTCTAATTGCTAATCCGAAGCTCTGCCGACGATGATCGATGCGGTGAAGCGTGGTGCGGACATGGCGATCGTCCCTGCCGCTGTGAAAAGGCCCAGGACTGAACTGGTGGCTGCAGCTCAGTCCCAGCAGCTTTCTACCGTGGTACTGGTTTTTCATTTCCGTCTAAAGCAGTTCTATATATAGGGAATAACACGTATGGAGTTACATATATTAAGCAAAGTAACATTTGTGTGAAGATCAGCTCAGTCTGAGCAGAGTTCCGTACACATTTTTGCACTCTCAAACACAAACACACACACACACACACACACACACACAAAAGTATGAGCAGCATCTGTAGCAACTCTGAGTTCTAGCTAAATTCTAAGCCTTTGTTTGATCAGTTATGAGCAGTCAGATTCACAATACAATTGAATACTCACTGACTGACTCCTGTATAGAACACTAATAGTCTCAGTACCTGATTTAGACCCTAAGACGTTTTACATTTGGAAATATTAAACGTGTGTAAGTTCAGTGTAAAATGCTTTATACTACTTCATTAAATATTAGCCCTGCGGAGTGCTGCGTTAGCACTGTGACGTTACATTAACTATATACCTATCAAATGTGAGAAGCTTGTAACTACACTATGACCACAATATTAAATAAACCACTTAAAGTACTGTGCAAAAGTTTTGGACCACAATTAGATTGGTTTGTTTAGCAATATTATAATTACCCTGTTGTCGGCAGTTGCATCCAGAAATTTCATACCGGGATTGATCACTCCATAATAGTGTTTTCCAATGATCCATCGCCCAGTCTTTGCGAGTGTTAGTACGTCTTAGCCTTTTCACCCTGCAGAATTGGTTTCCTTCAGGTCAACTTGGAATCACAATGAAGTTGCCAAATTCTGATAAAGCTCAAGTGTGAGGCAAGGCCACACTCTGTACAGTGGGGGAAAATAGCTATTTGATACACTGCCAGTTTTGCAAATATTCCACCTACAAAGAATGGGGGGGGGGTGTCGGTAATTATCATACGTATACTTTAACTGTGAGAGACAGAATCTAAAAGGATGCAGAAAATCACATTGTATGATTTTTAAATAATGATTTGATTACCTACCAACCCACAGGAATTCTGCCTCTCACAGACCTGTTAGTTTGTTTTAAATAATCCCTCCTACTCTGCACTAATTACTTGTATTAATTGTTTAATTAATTAACTCTTTGAATATATCTGTATAAAAGACACCTGTCCACACCTTCAATCAACCACACTTCAACCTCTCCACCATACCCAGAGCTGTCTAAGGACACCAGGGACAAAATTGTAGACCTGCCCAAGGCTGGAATGGGCTACAGGATAACAGCTTGGTGAGAAGGCAATATGAGCGCAATGATGACTGTCAGTCTTCCTCGGGCTGGGGCTCCATGCAAGATCCCATCAAGGATGATTCTGAGAAATGTATCAGGAATCAGCCCAGAATTACATGGGAGGACATGGTCAATGATCTGAAGAGAGCTGGGACCACAGATAGATGACCATTAGTAACACACTACGGTGTCATGGATTAAAATCTTGCAGGACACACAAGGTACTCCTGCTTACGGTAGCAAACGTCCAGACCCTTTTGAAGTTTGCCATTGAGCAACTGGCTTATTCAGAGGAGGCATGGTAGAAGGTCATGTGGTCAGATGAGACCAAATAGAGCTTTTTCGTACGAACTTCATCCACCACTCGTTTGGAGGAAGACGATAAGAACAAGCTTTAGAACACTTTCCCAACCGTGAAGCAGGGGATGAAAATGACATAATCTGGGGGGTGTTTTTCTGCAAAGGGGACAGGACGACTGCACCATATTGAATGGATGGATGAATGGATGTGGTCATGTGAGATTTTGGCCTACAAGCTCCTTCTCTCAGTAAGAGCATTGAAGATGGGTTGTGACTGGGTCTTCCAGCATGACAATGACCTGAAAAACACAGCCAGGGCAACTAAGGAATGCAATAAAATGCAAATGAATTATTTTTAAATGATACAATGGGATTTTCTAAATTATCTCACAGTTGACGTGTTCCTATGATAGACATTAGACCTCTCTTTCCTTTGTAGGTAGGAAAACATGCAAAATTGCCAGTGTATCAAGTACTTGTTTTACTTGCTGTATGTTCCTCTGTTGAAGGTGTTTTTTATCTCTCAAATGTCCTGGTTGTAATCTAATAAAGAGGTTGTTTATTATACCATTATCATTGAGTAAATCTAAACTTTTGCTTGTTAGATAAATCTGAGAGACTGTTTTGGATACATGGACTATGGTGCCAAAATGTGTCAAAATGTTCCATATTAACATGCTCTATCACTAGAAGAAGAAATTGAGCTGTTTATTGTCTGACAGGTACAGCTCTTTGTACTCAGGAGCTTAATTATGCCAAGAATGTTTATGAAGCTAATTTGATTCTTGTCACTATTACCTGTTACAAAGATTGTGAATGTATGAGAAATCTAAGCCACATAAGAAGCTGAGCCCCTTTGTGTTCTCAACACACAAGACTGTTTATTGCATTGGGGTTGAACCAACATACGCTGCTTATATGTACAGTATTTGTCAAAAAATGAGGACTACAGTAAAGCCAAATGAATAATGTAGGGACACTGTGGTGAGTTGTTAGTCGGACCCCTGTTGTACACTGACAACATTTAAATTAAATTTTCATGAATATTCATGAATGAGAAGAAGGTTTTGATGAGAAGTAATGGAAAGAAGTTCCCACTGTATCAATATTATCTCTCAGAACCATTTTCTATAACAAGGTTGATTAGGATAATGGGTTTCAGTTATACTCAGGAGAGTATGCCACGTCATTTCATGCTATATAGTAGGCAGGGCTATTAGATGCCCCTTTATGGTACATTAGAGCTGAATTGGGTTGGAATTATGAGTTTGCTATGTTGATCCATGATCGTGGAATCATGTTTGCGACTGTGTTTCTTGGTCTGTCAGGGTCCTCCTCGCAGCTCCAGTTTGCAGGCTCCTATCATGTTGCTGTCTGGACATGATGGAGAAGTTTACTCCTGCAAGTTTCATCCAAATGGATCCATGCTGGCTTCTTCAGGATTTGACCGTTTTATCTGTACGTCATATTTTTGTAACGTTTTACAAAAAAAAACAAAAAAAAAGTTCTAGTTGATGTTTCTTTACAAAAGAAAAAACCCATCCAGGCAGGATCATCAGGCCCAGTTGTGGGCATGTGTGTCCATGTCATGTCTGGTGTCCAGGCTAGGGGCTTCCCAACAGGGTACTAGAGTCTCCTTTCATTTGTATAGTTTTTCCATTAAACATATCCTTTCACTCTATTGTAATCACTTAAATATATCATCATTCATACATATATAAAGTTTCATTCGATCCCAGCAACTACATTTTGGTGCATTACTTTTTTTTGTCAGTGAGTGTTTCTAGGTGCAGTATATTTGTCAGTGAGTATATATGTCACAGAATGAACTACTCTGATGTTACGTTTTGATACCATTATATGTTCCAATCTGGTGCATGTGTTGTACAGTGCTGTGGAACGTGTATGGAGAATGTGAGAACTTTGCTACACTGAAGGGCCACAGCGGAGCTGTAATGGAACTTCATTACAATACAGATGGAAGGTTTGTATGTTTCAGTCGGTGCATACTGGCAATATGACAAAAAATATATGACCCATATATGCTATATGTATTCTGACGTATAATATTACGATAGGCAAGGTGGGGGGGAAACAGTACATTAGCTAAACTCATGTACAACATTCAAAGGTTTTCTTGCTGCACTTTTAAGGATGTGCAATTTTTATTTTGTGCATAATTATATTTCGATGTTTTCTGGGATTTAATCAATAACAGTAGTTGGATGATACTATGGCAATGTTTATCTTGGGTAAGTTGTTCGAACCCATCTCTGTCAACTGCCTGAATGGGCACCGTATCTTGGCATTTATGCCATTTCTAGCCATCTGATGGTTTTCTTGCCGTAAGACCCATTTTTTTGTGCTGGTTTTGACCACTTGTGATCCGTTGACTCCAGGAATTTGTCATCGTTTTCACGTTCTGCACAGTGGTTAGTTACATGACAGCTTAGAAGATCCATATTTCTATATACTTGACCCATCTGTATACAACCACAAAATGGGCAGCTTTAGTTAAAATGTCTGTATAAAATGGATGTATACACAATGTAAATGATCTGCTGTAATCTAAAATCTAGAGCCTATGTCACTGAAATTCTAAATGTAAATGTTTTGTGTTTTTTACTCTTTCAGCTTGCTATTCTCAGCAAGTACAGATAAAACAGTGTGTGTTTGGGACAGTGAGACTGGTGAGCGTGTGAAGCGTCTGAAAGGCCACACTTCCTTTGTAAACTCTTGCTTTCCTGCTCGTCGTGGTCCACAGCTGGCTTGCACTGGCAGTGATGATGGTACTGTTAAGGTAGGTAATACACAATAAATTGCATTACATATGAACCAAACAGCTAATGGATTATTTATTTAAAAAACAAAAACAGGGTTGTACTGTGTATGCAGCAGTGTATGTATAATGCTCACAATAATTACGGGATATTTCAAAATGAGTACAAAGGGGATCCCAAGAACTGCTGGATAATCTGATCCTGTCCATGTCCCATCACAGTCAGTGTGTTTGGGCAGTCTTGGGTAACCATACACCCTACTGAACAGTCAGTGTGTGGTACTCTCATCCAGTTTAAAATGCTTCTGTTCATTTGTTGTTGTTGTACAAATTGTGTACAACTTGTTTGATGAAATAAATTTCAAATGCTTCTTTTTTAATCCCTTTATATTCATTTTAAAATATCCCTTAATTTATTTGAGCAGTGTAGTTATGGAAAATGGTCATTTGCATAGCAATTTGACTTTTTTCTGTCACTGATTTAATACATGAATACGCGTTAAGTTTTTAACTTATGATAGTTTTAAATGAGAAGAAAAAAAAACGTAAAAATTCTCTTCTCTTCTTAAAAAAAATATCACACTTTTTTTCACCATTTTGGAATTGGAAATTGTAATTTGTAACACCCGGCATTGATAAGCAAAGTCTAAATCTGAATAGATTTATTGCAAGCTATACCCAACCCTGTTTCTTTTACAATGATGATCATGATTTTAAATTACAGCTAAGACATTTTTATGAGACAAGTTTATCAACCAGTCTGTGGTTTTATTTATTTATTTATTTTTTCATCATTTTTCTTATTAATAAAAAAACTAACCAGTTCATGTATTTTTAGCTTTGGGACATTAGAAAGAAGGCATCTGTTCACACATTTCAGAACACCTACCAGGTTCTGAGTGTAACCTTTAACGACACCAGTGACCAGATCATTTCTGGTGGCATCGACAATGACATCAAGGTAGTACACATTCTTGGACAGGCATACATGTTCATCCAGCATGTTAAAACACTTTTAAAAAGAGTTTTTGTTTGTTACTATGCGTTCCATGCGTTCTATATCCATGTAGGTCTGGGACCTGAGGCAGAACAAGCTGATTTACAGCATGCAGGGGCATGGAGATTCTGTGACAGGCCTCAGTCTCAGCTCAGATGGGTCCTACCTACTGTCCAACTCCATGGATAACAGCGGTGAGTGCATACCTGCATTAGCGTGCATGCAAACGTGCCAGAATATGAACGACAGAAATGAATTTTTCTTCTGCATGATATAGTGCGTGTGTGGGATATTCGTCCTTTTGCACCAAAAGAGAGATGTGTGAAGGTCTTCCAGGGAAACGTCCACAACTTTGAAAAGGTAATCACCGTTGTCTTGGGAGAAATATATGAGAATGACATTATTGAGTGCGTCTACATGCACAGAACAATCGGATAACTAAAGATTTGGACACTGGTCACTTGGGGTTAAATGCACGTCATTAATCTGATAAGGAGAAACCTTTGATTCTAAGTGAACCTGTAATTATTTTTATTTATGTACTGCAATTATCTGAGTAGTAACGTATTAACAGTTTTATCGAGCAAGGGAAACATAATTTAGTTTTATTGTCTTAGTGTGCTTTATATAGATGTGTAACTAGTTGTTATGGGTGTAATCTATTTCATACAAGGCTTCATGTAATCTGATAACAGAAAACCCCGGGTCACTAGATGCAGATTTCTGCGTTTTCTCATTGCGAGTGTTTTTATTGTCAAATTCCTTAATGAATTGGTATAGACTGTATGTATACTTAGGTTTTTATTTCCCTGCAGACAGTATGAACCCAATATATTTAATCTATTGTTTGATCAGCTTTATTTTGTTTGTTAATAAACATCCATTCCATGTTGGTTGAAGGCAGTTTAGAGCTAGTAATGTGCTAAAAAGTGTTTAGAAACAGGTCAATGTGTGATCGTAATCATGATTTGGTAGAAAATCAGTATTCACAAAAGTCTTTTTGAGTTTTAGAGTTTGTCAATACATGTATGAGTAAAATTATTGCAACGTTTAATAACATCGTTCTTCACAGAAAGATGGGAAGGCATTTGCATGTTTATCCCCCTTTGGTGCATAAGATTTTTAACTGATTAAAAGAATTGAGACAGATTTCAGTGTATAAAGGACATAGCAGATCGGTGATCTTTGATCCCTCATATGGCACTGCATCAAGAACCACCTTTCACCAATAGCTGATATAACCACATAGGGAAGGTATTACTTTGGCAAACTTTTGTCAAACTCTACAATAGAGTTGCATTTCTAAATGCAAATTAAAACTTTACTGTGCAAACAAGAAGTCTTAAGTTAACCATATTCTGAAGTTATATATATATATATATTTTGCTGAGACGAATCAGTATTGCAGATGTTTTTTGGGAGAACTACAGACTGCATCCTCCAGACCAAAGACGAAAAGGGCCATCCAAACTGTTGTCCTATAGCCAAAATGTTGTATCATATGCATTTTTCATATTGGCCCAAGCTTTTTCTGCTATGGGGTTATTGTTAGTTGTTTAGAAGGTGTGTCTGTGTGTGTCTGTGTCTTTGTCTGTGTCTTTGTCTGTGTCTTTGTCTGTGTCTTTGTCTGTGTCTTTGTCTGTGTCTTTGTCTGTGTCTCTGTCTCTCTTCACAAACGTACTTCTCCAGCCATGGGTGGAGATACTCGGATGGGTGGTTACAGTATGTTTCTGCGGAGATGGTGTGATGATGTATTGATCCAGATCTTAAAGGCTTGTTGAGCCCATGTTTTCAGAACTAAAAATGACTGGGTTGCTGGGTTTCACAGATTAAGTTGGTAGGAAATACAGATAACTAAATGTGCACAAGCCCTGAAAAGGGAGCTATATTTAGTATGACCCATAGCTCTGTAGCTATGCTCAATGCCACAAACAGTATGTCCGCCATTGCTGTCCGCAAAACACAATCAATAATTATTACTGTTGGCATGTTAAACAGGGTGCTTATTTATCTTAAAAGTTACCACACATCTTTGTGTAGCACAATTAAGAAACATTTATCGACTCGTCAGCACAAAGTAACGTCTAAACGTAACGAAATTTAACATATCATTTTTTTTCCTTCAGAATGCAATACCTTAACATGCTCTGGTAATAACTTATATTGACGCAGTCTTTTTTTTCCCAGCCTAATAATTACATGTTGAGAGGAACAATGGTGCTGTGGTGCTCACATAGCTCTGGTGATTATTACGTCGTAATCATGATGGTATCATCTCATTCTGTTGATATTGCCTCTCCTGGATACTCGGTTGTACTTGTTATTGTGCTTGGTAAAATGGATGAGTGTACTGAATGTTTTATGACCTTTTGTTTTAAGAATCTGCTGCGATGCTCTTGGTCACCAGATGGCAGTAAGATCGCAGCAGGTTCAGCTGACAGGTAAGAAAACGTTTGCATGCAACCTTTCACAAATGTGCATGTGAATGACTAGTGTGTATCTGTTTGTTTGTGTTTAGATTTGTGTATATCTGGGACACTACCTCCCGTAGAATCCTCTACAAGCTGCCTGGACATGCAGGATCGGTCAATGAAGTGGTCTTCCATCCAGAGGAATCCATTGGTAAATTTGCTTATTTTACGAGGAACTGTCTTAATCATAAAAAATAATGTTTTCTTTTTTTTTTACAAGAAAAGCAATATTATATATTTTATTTATTCTTACAATAGTCCTTTCAAGATACTCAAGGACACTAGGATCAATGGAAGAATATATGTACAACCCCAATTTCCAATGAAGTTGGGTTATTTTGTTAAACATAAATAAAAACAGAATACAGTGATTTGCAAATCCTTTTCAGCCCATATTCAATTGAATACACTACAAAGACAAGATATGTAATGTTCTAACGGATAACCTTGGGAACTTGGGGACGCTAATTGTTGAAGATTTGTAGGTGGAATTCTTTACCATCTTTGTTTGATGTACAACTTCAGTCGCTCAACAGTGTGGGGTCTCAGTTGTGATATTTTTCACTTAATAATGCACCACACATTTTTAATGGGAGACAGATCTGCACTGCGGGTAGGTCAGTCTAGTACCTGCACTCTTTTATTCTTTTAGAAATCACGCTGATGTAACACATGCAGAATGTTGCTTGTCATCGTCTTGCTGAAATAAGCAGGGACGTCCCTGACAAGACGTTGCTTGGAGGGCAGCACATGTTGCTCCAAAACCTGTATGTACCTTTTCTGAATGAACGGTGCCTTTACAGAAGTGCAACCCCCATACCATCAGAGATTCTGTCTTTTGAACTTCCAAAACAAATTTCCTAAAACAATTTGAAATGTGGACTCATCAGACCACAGGACTCTTTCTACTTTGCTTCAGTCTATCTCCGATGCGCTCAGACCTAGAGAAGCCGGCGGTGTTTCTGGATGTTGTTGATGGCTTTCACTTTGCATGGTAGAGTTTTAATTTGCACTTGTATATGGAGCAATGAACTGTGTTTACTGACAGTGGTTTTCTGAAGTGTTCCTGAGCCCATGTGGTAATATTCATACAGAATGATGTCGCTTTTTAATGCAGTGCCAGCTGAGTGGATCAAAGTCATGGTAATTCATGTTGACTAGTTGGGAGGTCATGTTGGTTTTTCGGACTTGCTGCTCACTTGCAGAGATTTCTCCAGATTCTCTGAATCTTTTGATGATATTGACTCTGAACTCCCTAAATTATTTGCTGTTTTTATACTGTTGGACTGTTTGCTCACGCAGTTGTTCACAAAGTGGTGTATTTCGTATTCTGTCTTTCTGTTTTACACAACGTACCAACTTCATTGGAGTATTTTACAATCTTTAAAATAATATAACATAAACCCAGAAAGCTAAATTAACAAGAAACAAATACATTAAAACAACAAATGAAATACATTACATTAAATACAATGCAACATCTCAAAACAACCAAAAAATGATATAAAAGGTAGTAAAAAGTATTTTATATAAGTAGGCGTTTCTCCATTTTATTTTTAACATCTTTGTTGACACGTTGTTTTTAATAAACGTCCCTTTTTTGTCTTTTGTTCACAGTTCTGTCTGGTTCAAGTGACAAGCGCCTGTACATGGGGGAAATTCAGTAGTGTGAGTTTTTGTCTGAGTGTGAGTGTAACCCATTGGGTGAGGGGTCGAGTTGGATTATTTGGGGTGAATCAATTCTGAGACAGCGTTGAGCCATGTGAGATGTTTTTCTATGATTTTATTAAATACGTTTTCAGAGAAGTGCATGGTATCTGGTTCATTTGTACTGTTTAATTAATTAATTGATGGTAGAAAAGCATATGCTGGTTTTGCATATACCTTTGTTATTGGTTAATGCTATAAGAAGAAAAAAAAATTTCATCAGTACTAGATGTGAAGGTTCTTCAGTCAAGTGACACAAGAGTAACTAACTGTATGCATAATTTTTATTATGCCAACGTTTTATCCCTGGTTTGGATATTACTTAGCAAATATTTTTTACACTTCTTTTTAGACTCCTATATAAAAATTTACAAATAGCAGTGCCTTATACTTCAGTGTCAATAAGTGAGTCAAACTCAACAGAGCGAGTCAAGCGTCAAGGACACCCTTTTATTTCAGAAACAATGGGAAATAAATACCCCAGCAAGTAATGGTGAAGGGGGTTGATTTTTTTTAGGCTATGTCTGGAACATGGCTGCCATCTTGGATCAAGGGCAAGTTTTTCAATGGGGAGGTGGTCATGTAGCATATCAAAGAAAAGCAGTTTCAGAAATCGATTGCAGCAGTAAGGTTTGCAATACCTGCTATCTTGTAGGCAGCATCCTGTGAGCACTAATGAAAGATTAGTTGGTCCACTAATTGTGAAACAGGTGAGCTGCTGTCTCTGACTTTACATCTACATGGTGGTGCAGTATGGTAGACGTGACTAACAGAGTGCACAGTGAAACACCAGCCTTTTGTCACTGTTACTGCAGTGCTGAGAATGATCTACCCTAATAGTACCTGGTTTGTACTGATCCTGACCATTAGAGAACTGAGTAAAAGGTTCTAAGAAAAAGTATGCAGTAAAACAAATGGACTACAGTCTGTAATAGCAGAACTGCAAAGTGCGCTGTATGTTTAACTGAACTCCATAAATTGGGCAGTGGTAAGAAAAAAGGAGTTTGTACCCCATAAAATGAACTATTTGTGTAGATAGTGGTGAGTAAATTGAACCAGTAGCCAGTCAACTCACCAGACCTCAATCAAATCGAAAAAGTTTAATTGTTGCAAGAGTAGCTGTATTATACATTCTCAAAACAGACAGAATTATTACCTGGCAGGGCTGATGCTGTTATTAAGGCAAGGGAAGGTGTAAACAAATATTAGGCAAGTAACAAGAGACTCTCGTAGTTTAGTTTATTATTTGTACTGTATATGCTTGTTTAAGGTAATTGGAATGTCATGCCTTTGAGCACTCAGAAGGATTAACAGCTACACGACAATACACTGTGGATAAAATGTTCCCTCTGTAATATTCAAAGCATCCTGTGGGATTTACCAAATAAATTGAGAGCAGGCTTATTCAGAGTCTCTCGTACACATTACCTCTTGTAAATTATCCACCTATCCACACATGCACGACACTTTATTCGGTACACTGCCTTGTTTCTACATATACCTTTTTGCCCCACCTTTAGATGTAAAGTCAGAGACAGTAGCTCATCAGTTGTTATGCAGTTTGTTAGTCTTTTTGCTGTGTCTGATCCACTCATAGCAGCACAACCCACACATCGGGGCAATGTTAAAACTGATCCACCACCAAAATAGTACCTGATATGTGCTGATATTGTCATTGACATTGTGACCATTAGAGTAAAAAGGGATGATCAAAGTTTGATCAGATGGACTTGAGTCTGTGATTAAAGACCTACAAAATGCATGTACATGGTAAGTAAAACTACTAAATGGATGCTGAGTGTAGAAACACTGAGGGGTAGATAAAGTGCCTGGTGAATGGTTGTGTTTTATGTCAGCACCAATGGCCATTTTAATGACATACAGAATGTTATATCAATACACAAGGTTACTTCATAGGCAGTTCCAGCATGACAATGACCTGAAACACACAGCCATGGCAACTAAGGAGTGGCTCCGTAAGAAGCTTTTCAAGGTCCTGGAGTGGCCTAGCCAGTCTCCAGATCTGAAACTCAGACAGAACATAATTGCAGCCTTCCATCTCATGTACAGAGGTGGATGACACTCATCAGACTAGACCACCTTTTCCTTCCCACCAAGTTCCAGTTCAGATGCTCGAATGCCCACTGCAGATGTTTTTAACTGTATGTAAGCATTAGCCTCCTGCTCTACGACTACTCACAGTACAGCGGTGTGTAGTGCACTGTGCATTGTGACACATTCTTTCTGTAGTTAGCGTCAAAATTATAACTTAGAAGACCTTCTGTTGTACCAGCTAGGGTAGTCTTCTATGGCTTTGCACAAATTGTGCCAGTAAGCTAGGTAAGCACTCCCCACTGCTGATCGTGAGCGAATCACCAGCCATGCCATTCAATAAGTTGTCAACTGGTTTGTAAAAAGTTTAAATGTAACACTAACTAACACTAACACTGAGTACCTGTATTTTTGTTCTTAGCATATCAGTATGAAGTAAAGTACATACAGTATAATGTGGTGAAAGAGTATTTATGAAGACTCTGAAACACAAATGCTAAGGTAACAAACTACATGAAAGCACTGAAGAAAAGATCCCTCTCTTAGCATTATTTATATACAAGGCTTCATCAGACCTACATTACTTGGGCCGAGCTCCACTGAACTCGTGGTTAGAAAATTTATTTTATCCTAGTTTGCCCTAGTTTGCCCAGCAGGTCACTACAGCCATTACATTCCCATAAGCTTGAGTGACTAAACTCACATTTTGTTTTTTAGCATCGAGTAATAGAAATTCAGTGATGTTGAAAGTACAAATTAGACACTAAAGCAAATGCATTCATTAAAATGACAAAGCCATCAATTGCATTACCATTAACAAAATAAATGCAAATTTATAAAAATATTTATTGTTAATTTATTCTTCATTTCTCATCCAGGGCAGAGTGATAGGCACTTCAGTTCTAGATCGCTTAATTACTGTAGTAATAATACAGTATAATAATCTATTTAGTGTTTAACAGGCTTATTTTGTATTGACATTTGTGCCTAAATGACTGAAATCAAATGAGAACAGCTAAGTCTTTAAATTTGGTGTGTACCTTGAGATTATGGAGAGCACAGTTTGCACTTATATGCCACACTGAAATAAGCTCAGTATTTGTTATGTGCAAGCTCCACTTCCACTGGAAAATATGTTTCTGATTTTATATATGACTTTTAATACTATATGTTTAAATCTTAAACTGTGTGCTTGAAAAATAAAGAAAAATAAACAAACACACAGACATACCCACACCTGCTCGGACTGCAAGATTGTATTAGTTGTAGAAACAATTTCCAGCATTTAGCAGACACCCTTATCTGGCTAAATGTAAACTAATGTTACAGATCATATTAAAGTATTCTCTATTCTATACCCAAAATCTGAACAATTAACTTAATACCTTAAACAGTGTCATGTTTTATATAAAGAAGGAAAATGTGAGGTAAAAAAAAATACTTAGCAGGGAATACAATTTCAGACTGTACTAAGTACTGTTTCTAAATACTTTGTTTTTCCCTTTTCTCTAATGGTCAGGACCCTCACAAGACCCCCACAGGTCATGTACTGTGTCTGCATGGGTTTACTCTTGGTATTCTGGTTTCCTCAAATGTCATGTCCAAAGACATGCATGTTAGGTTAATTGGTGTCTCTGAAAGTAGCCCTTAGACTGTGCTGACTATGTGTGTGTGTGTGTGTGTGTGTGTGTGTGTGTGTGTGTGTGTGTGTGTGTGTGTGTGTGTGTGTGTGTATGTGT
>JAUZST010003143.1:0-17404 GCA_034779995.1 Parotocinclus haroldoi
GTTCCCAAGTGCACTTTCGTGTAATAATCACATCATCAGGGGAGATACAGGAGAGAAAAATAACAGTCAGTTGATATATATATATATATATATATATATATATATATATATATATATATATATCAGTCACGATTTCTCTAAGACTGCAAGAGAAGCTCTGCTTCTTGTAAAATGTCAAAACTTAAATGGTTAAATATGTACAGTTGTGATAACATTTCATGATATTCAAAACAAATTTATCTTGTCTATGGTCTCGTTGGTCTATGGTCAACGCATTTGCCCGTAGGAGCTGAGTGTCTCGGCTGGCCTGAGCCTCCACATGATGATTGGACGATCAGTCAAAAGGCTAAATCCCATTTTGACAGCTATTTTGAGCTGTACACCATCACTTAATCGTTAGGAGCTCAGTATCATAGCGTATTTTGCGTAAGTCTAAATTCAATTCAATTTATTTTGATGTGTATAGCGCTTTTTACAATAGACATTGTCACAAAGCAGCTTTACATTTATACATGAACAGCTGTCACAAATTGGACTCTATTGTCCCAAATGAGCGAGCCAAATGGTGACAGTGGAAAGAAAAAACTCCCTGAGATTAAGAGGAAGAAACCTTGAGAGGAACCAGACTCAGAAGGGAAACCCATCCTCATTTGCTTAATAAACATAATTCACATTATATAATAAAACATTTCAATAAAAAACATGTAATATGTCTATGTAGAGATGGGAGAGCATGGCTGGTCATTCCATCTGATATCATCTCTCACAGCAGGTTCACCGTTACAGTGAGAACCACGGCAGAGAAAGGAAATTAATTAGACATGAGCTTTGGTACCTTTAACATATAACATAACATAACTTAAACTGGAACTGGAGCTACAGGCCAAATGCTTGACTAAACAAATAAGTCTTGAGCCTAGATTTAAATATTGAGACTGGGTCTGAGTCGCGAACATTTATCGCAAGACTGTTTCATAATTTGGGGGCTTTGTAGGAGAAAGACAAACCCATTTCCTGGTATTTGCTTGACAAAATTACTTGATCATTGCCATTGTTAATTTTTCAAAAAGTAAATAAAACACACTCATAGTATTTCCTTGTTTCAGTTTACCAATTTCAACATTTCCGTGTTCAAGTTAAATATAGTTTTGTTAGTCCCTTGTTGGACAGTGCAATGCCTTAGCTGTACAAATTGTTTTCATTAGTGGCAACAGTTGGAGCTACATCTGCTTTATAATTCTGTTAAGGCTTAAACCCATAGGACAAGGCCGTCTAAGCAGCCTTACTTAGTTTGGGCTTGTCCTGGAATGTCCTGTAAATGGATTGGCAATGGAAATTTAGAACCACTGAAAAAAACATTCATCTAACACAATTTCAATCATGATGGTATGTGTAGAGCTTTTACTTTTGCTTATTCATTTATGAGTGAGTCATATTAAGTGATCTCAACTTAAAGAGCTACACTGCTCATAGTCATCAATATTTCCATTATTATGAGTACTATTAAATGAAAGAGCAGTGGGCGATGGCTGCTACTTTTAAACCACTCCAATATCTCCAGATATACAATAGCTATCCATCACACACAGACACAGTATTTGTACATGCACATGCATGTATGTAAAATCCTGACATCATACAAATGTCTAATTTGATTAACATAGACTGTTGAAGTACCCAGAATATACTCACGCTGACACGAGGAGAACATGCAAATGCTGGATCTGTGACACTCTACCACATAAAGTCACATTACATTACATTACATCATATTACATATATAGTTTTCGAAAACGTTTACATTTTAAACTTAAATTTTAACAAACTAAAAATGTAATAATTCTGCTGACAGATTTCTATCATGCACAATCAACAAATGTTGACAACATAAAAAGCATGCTTCACGAACATGTTATATTTTGTAGTTTGGTATGTTATTGTGTTTGCGTCCTAATTTTCATGTTATGTAATTTAGCAGATGTCTTCATCCAGAGCAGTTAACAACTAATACAACCCTATATAAACTGAGCAAATGCAGGCTAAGGATCTTGATCAAGGACCCAACACTGGCAGCTTTGCAGAGATGGGATTTGAACCCTGGCCCTTCAATTCCAAAGACCCTTTTTTGGCCTTTATTTATTGTACTCATCCAGAATTAATTTAAAAATGTCATTTACTATTCGCTCAAACTGTCTTCCCTCACACAAACATGGTAGAATACATTTATCTTCTTTATTTACATTATTACATTTTATTAAATCTAATAAAACCTGACAATTACTTTTGTATTATTTATATTCAAATTTTCACATCTATCAATTTCTACAAATGGTTTCAATGGTTACATTTCAGTAAATCAACTACTCAGAAACAAATTTGCTTGAAATTGTAAAAACAAACAAACAAAAAATTGTAGTCTTCTGAAAATATATCAGTATCATTTAACTTCATGCCAACAAGGTTCAGTGAGTAAATGTAAATGTGCAGTGTGGCTACACACTGTCTTGAGTAGGTTATTCCATTTTAGAAAAGACAGAGCAAATACAATGGGAAAAAACAGACATGGTGAGACAAAGCCACAAATGGGTGTTATTTTCCTCTTTTGTCACTGCTGTCATTTCAGTTTAAAACCTGAGGTTTATGACCACTCATCACAAATCTGCAACAAAAGTCTCTTTGGGAAAATGACGTTTTAATTAGTGCCTTTTGATTTTTTCTTCTGTTTTACACAGTGACACAGAATTGCATACAGTCGTCTTTCATAAAGCAAAACAAATGAAAGATGGGGACAGTTTTCTCAGAGTGATGATTTATAGAGTAACCTGTGATGAACACAAACATCATAAGTGAAATTATCATGTACAGTACTACTGTTTGTGTGTTTTCTGGGTTGCGTTAGGTATTAAAATCCTTAAATGTATCAGCTCCTTTTGTTTATCTAGATAATAATTTTATGTAATAATCCCTTATTTTCCAAGCATGACTTTACTATTGAACACCTTATTCACACCTCTTCTTAATTGTTCACCTCAACTGCAGTAACAGATACACACGTCACAAAATGTTCAATTACAGTGGAGGAAATAATTATTTGATCCATTGCTGATTTTGTAAGTTTCAAAAGGTTAATTACACATCAGATCACCCAAGGCATGTTTCCACTTCACCATTAAAACAACATCAAGTGTAACCTTTCTTTTTTATTTTCATCTGGCTTCAAATGTAGCACTACTGACATATGCAAAAGCAGCTACTTACAGTACCAGCAACTGATATTGGTTAACTGCCGCTGGTAATAGTAGGCTAGATAATGAAACTTTGTTTGTCACAAAAACTGTATACAATCTCTAATTTAGTTATGCATGCTCTATTTGTCATATTTATTATTATTTATCTGATTATTAGTCCGTTTGTTGTTTTTTTTCAAAGTAATAATACTGCTTTACAGTCTTTACTTTGGAGGTTACTATGGAGGTATAGGTACATCACATAATCTATAGAAGGTCATTTCAGATTCTTCAGAACTCATCGCAGCAGATATCCTTTGATTGTTTTGATGTAAAAATGGTGCATATAGAGTTAAAAACTGCCAGAGCTATAACAGTTTAAATCCACTGTTACAAACCATTATTAGAATCTCAGAAATTTAATGTTTTGCATTACCGCGTTACGTTCCGAAATATTTAATGAACAGATGACATATTTAAAGGTTTGATAGCTAAGGCTTATTTGTACCATTAGAATTTTAAATGGACTTTGTAGATGAAAGGATATTAGGCTTAATACTTTGGCAGAGTGCTGTGTTCTATTCAATGTACGAAGGCTGTGGTGTAAACAGGAAATGACAAGGTCCCAAAGAAACGCTTATAACTTAATAAATATTTATCATATCATTATCTGAAACGGTTTTAGCGAGAGGAACCCTGTTTGATCATTTTGATTTAAAAATGGTGCATATATAGTAAAAACGGCCAAAGATATAACAGTGTATAGACACTGTAACAAAGCATTTTTTGCCACAGCTCGCTGACTTCAGCCTCATTGGTTTCTATGGAGTTTCAGTGACTTCCTCCACTCCGATCGTGATAACTGTTAAATTCTTTAAACAACGGATTTTACAGGTTTGATAGACAAGGCTTATGTCTACAATTTATCGTTTAAATGCAGTTTCTAGGTGAAACTATACAGACGTTATCTGAACAAATTTTTTTGAAGAGTGATAAAAAGTGAACGGAGTGTGCGATCACTCTGTAATTTAACATGACCGTTGACATTTTTATGGCTTAAAAGTTGACCGAGCTACGACTGTGCGAATTTTGCCGTTAAGTCAATGGGAATTTTTTTGCAGAAAAAAGATCGCAGTGGGGAAAACAAAACAAATTTTTTTTTTAGCTATGAACAAGCACACTTCTCCCGAACATCCCGGGGGTTCGGCTTTTGTCCCATGTTGGTATGTCGAAACGGTATGCAGGAGGAGAGACCGACCGAAAATGTGGTGGAATAACAGATAATAGATAATAATAATAACATTGGATAACAATATATGTGTGGTCTAGTAACTTTTAAAGATTTCATGCACAACAATGCAGCACTTTGATAAGCTTTTAACAACCATGCTTAAAAGCATTTCCACTTTAATGAAGCACACCTAAACCATATGGTGTTAATTGTCGTTACTGCCAGCTGCCTGTTTTGTTAAGTTCACTGCATACATTTTATACAGCCTACTTCATTTTGAACAGAACAAACCTGAATATTTACTTTAATAGAAACACCAGAAAGCATCAAACAACAAATTCATTAATTCATACATCTATACACTTTTTATCATCTTAATCCTGGACATAGTCAAAGGACAGCCAGTGCCTAGCCAGCGTCACAGGGTGCAAGGCAGGAACAACAGTAGACAGGGTGACAATCCATCGCAGGGCACACACCCTCACACACGCTCAGGACACTTCAGAGACACAGACTAACCTAACACACATGTATTTGGATTATGAGAGGAAACCGGGTTACCTGGAGAAAACCCACACAGGGCATGCAGACTCTACACGGGCGGAACCCAGGGTGATCTCAGAGCTGTGAGGTGGCAGTACTAACCCTTAAAATTATTATCATTATCAAAATACAGCTGCATGTGCATAGATGTATCATATATGCATATATACACTATATTCTGTGTAACATATAATTAAAAACATTTTTTACTTGTTCATGTTGTTCTTTTACAGTATAAGTGGTGCATTCTGTTGTGTGGTCTGTGATCAGGGATATATCCTGCTTATTAATACAGGTGACTATTAAATATGTTGGTCTACATTTAATATATTGGAAACATTGCAAAACCAAACTGTTAAACTACTACTACTACATCCGTAAAACAGTATAAACAGAAACAATAAACTACAGCGGTGCTTCCATCTTCTGCACTACTGCATAAATGTTATCGAAAACATCATCCTATGTTCACACAAGTCCTATCTGTGAGAGGAAAAAGCATGTGAACATTTGCTTTCAGTATCTGGTATGACACATTTGTGTAGCAATAAGTGCATCAGTCCTGCTCATCTGCTTGGAGGAATATCTGCTCGTTCTTCTGTACAGCTTCAGCTCCGGGATGTTGGTGGGTTTAGCCATATGACCTGCTCACTTCAGAATTAAACTTGACTTGTAATATATTCATATGAAAAAAGAACAAATTGCCTCCTGTAGTTCTTAATATGTCCTCAAGTTAGTGTGGTGTGCTAACATGTTCAATTCAGTTCAGTTAACGTCCACTTCTGCTGGTAAGTGCAACTATGCGTGAGAGGTCTTGTGTAATAAATGACTGAAAATGTACAATGTAACAAGTGCTTTTGTTAAAATAGTAAACTTTTATTTAACCTAAATTATATTTTAAGTTCAGGCATTGAGTTGCGTAGCAGCAAGCAGTAACAATTTGTTACTGTGTGTAGGTCATTGTCAGCTAAATATTTTTTTAGAATGTATAAGATATATTGAATTATAGCTAATTGTATTATTTAGTAGTAAAAGACTAGTATTCGACCGATGCTTTAAACGTAATAATGTTCCCTTTGAATAAATTCGCTTGCCACTTATGCCCTAAACACATGCAACTTATCTGGTAGCTTTAATCCTTTATCAGGTTGCCAGATTGTAACATGATCTTTAAACAGAACGCAAGGTCTGAGAATCCTGTTGGCTCTTTAACATACACTACCATACTTATATCCTTACCTCTTCAGACTCAGTTGTCAGGTATATCACATGTGTTAATCAAACCAGATATTTTACAGAGGAAGTGCTCGCCTGGCCAGGTATACAAATTAAATTGTATAAAATCTATCACATTGTTTAAAAATATTGTTATTAATACAAGAACGCTGACAATCTCTGAACACCCTATCTCAAGTAATAAGTGTATTTGAAATGAATAAATTGAGACAGCTTATTCTGCTCAGAATCACAGAGAAGTCAATTTCCCAGAATTGGACTTCAGAAACTGCTGTTTCCAGCAGCTGGCTATTACCTTCAAGCCAGCAGTCAGCTAATTGCTAAATACTAAGGATTTTTGAATGAAAATCCAAATCTCTGCATGACCGTGGCTCACTAGGACACTTCTTATTAATATCTGATTTTTGTGTTCATTTTCTTGTTATTAGGCTGCCAGAGTAATTTAGTTTCGGTCATAGACATATTTTTCCATAGTACTTTATTCTGTTGGGGTTATTTACTGTAGAACGTACAGTACATCAAACTAAAAGATAATAAAAAGGAAGCCTTGCAATACTTGATTTGGTACATTTGTATTATTTTCTTTACAATTCTGTCATTTATTTACTGACATGTTTAGCAAATATACGTATGTAACCTCATGCCAGTAAATTAGGCCTAAGCTTATTCAACTGTTCCTGAATACATATGCTGTCCCACTTTTCTACTCTCCTTTATGTAGGCGAGACAGTATGTTCCAGATAGTACGTTATTATTTTATTTGATAAAAGGAATATGATTATCTATTTTAAATAGACAAATTACACTATTTAACCAACTGATATTTTGCCTACACAAGGAGAAACACAATTCTAGGCTAAAGGTAAATGGATTCAGTTTACCCAAAAATGTAATAAATGCAGAATGTTGACTTAATTACTTATGTTGACCTCACGTCTAATACAGTGTTGGTTTGGAATTACTTTGCTAACTGTTGTTATTAATATACATTTTTAATATAATATTAAGCATAGCTAACCTCTTACCTTCTTGTAATACTTCATATTGGAGAGCTACACCACCACAAAGCATGCATTATTCAATTTTCTTATCACAAAGGATGATGAAATCCATTGGTCCTGCATTGTATTATTTGAAAGAGGTAACCCTTTGAACTAAAATGACAAAGTAGGAGGAAAGTAATCCAGTACGACATCAGTCTTCCTTCATTTTCAGTATCTGCTGCAATTAACTGCCCCTGGAAAATGTTGATCAGTCCCGGACACTAGCTTGGAGATGTTTTAGCCAAATTCAGACCTCTTTCAGCTCTGGGATTTTGGTGAGTTTTCTTATATCATCACTTTTTACCTTAGGTTCTTCTACATTATTTCTTTTGGAATAAGGTCAGGACTTTTTCTTGACCAATTTCAAAATAGTGACTTTATTCTTTAACCATTCTGGGTGGAATGACTTGTTTACTTAGTGTTGTTGTTGGTGCATGGCATACTTTATCTTGTTATTTAGTTGCGAGACGGACGATATTTCCTTTTTTCTGGTATAGTTCAGAATTAATTGTTTCATTACATAATTTGCCATCCTGGCACAGAAGCAGCAAAACAAGCCCGAACCCTTAAACTACCTCCACCATGTTTCACATATGGCATAAGGAATGCAGTGTTGCCTTTTATCTAGACATAATGCTTATCATTTATTTGCCCTAGCAGCAAATAATTAACTTTTTTCATTTAGCAAATGTCATCAGTGAATAAAAAAATTACAGTCTTACATTCTAAGCAATTATGGGTTAATGACCTTTCTCAAAGACCCAACCCAAAGGCAGATGCAAATTGGAACCCATGGGGTCAAGTTCTTAACAGTAGCATCTTGGCTGGGATGGAATTTGAGCCATGTTTCATAGTCCAGTACCTTAGCCACTAAGCCACCACAGCCACCTTCCAGTGGCTATGTTCCATTACCAGCAGTGCAAAAACGAATTCATTACTTATTGATTCATTCATGAATTACCTCGAAACAATAGGATTTTAGAATGACCTTTTTTTTCAAATTTTTTAAATTTTTGTTGCATTTATGCTTTTGGGACTTATTATATATTTTTAGGCAAAACATGTGTCAAACGTTCCCATGTGTCAGGGATGGGTGACAGAGCAAGTACCCACAGGATCCTCATCCACCATTTACATTTAAACCATTTAACAGACACCCTTATGCAGAGCAACTTACATTTAATACATTCTTACAATTTACGCAGTTGTGGGCTAAGGGTAAAGTGGAACAGCAGCATGGAAGATGTGAGATTTGAACCCCGGACCTTCTGGTCCAACACCTTAACTGCCAGGCTACTGCTGTACTCAGATAGAAGGATGCAACTGCTCTACTGGAATTCTACTTACCACATTAGCACACGATGCCTGCACCACATACTGCCCAGTCCCACAAGCTACAAGTTGACAAGCTAAGTCAAATGAAGACTAACAAACTACACAACTATACAGGTAATACATAGCAATAAAACAGGGAAAGGGGGAGTTGTTAACAAATCTCAAGAATGGCTCAAGCATCTGAAACATCACTTTAAAGTTTTGTATGCAATTTAATCAGTCTCACATTGTCTGTCAGTTGAAGCAATGAATTCCTCTGTCTTTGCTTGAATAACATACTGTAGCAATTTACAATCAAGCAGACTCTTGATTGTCCTCACAGTTGATTATGGGTTTGCTTGCTCATGTGCACAATACGTGATTATCCAAAAATCATTATTAATCAGTATTGTAAAATGATGTTAAATTATGTGGCATTTATTACTTGTTGCTAGTTATACATTGATGTTTATAATTCTGTATGCCTTCCAACACATCCTACATGGATCTCTTGTCCATTCATAGTCCTTTATGTACACTGTTGTCAGCTATTCTTGAAATTCTCCAGTAAATTCTCTCTCATTTTCTACATTGCATTTATTGGAGTGAACTGTTCATGACATTCGGGACCCTGTGGAGTGGTAAACCTGGAATCTATTTTGTGTAGCTTACAAACCAGAGATATATTTTCTTGGGTTCTTGGGCTGCTCAGAAAAGACTCTATCGGGATTTTATTTATGAGCAATGCATCACTGTTTTTTGACCAAATAGTTACCTAACACATCTGGGCATTACCATTCATTATGCTCACTTGCAGTCTAACTCACAGATTTTGAATTATAACATCACAAATAACAGATTGAACTACAGAGACTACAACTCCCAGCATGCAAGGGTTAGAAAGAACTGATGGGGAACTGATCTGTGATCAACCATCCCGCCTATATAGATGCCACCTTCTAAACAACCTGTGTAAAGTAATCAAGAAGTCAAAAAAAGAAAATAGTTCTTGACAGTGACTCTGCAAAGGTTCATATATTGTATTTGTGAAGCAATGTCATCTTAAATTACATATAGTACTTTTAAAAACAAACCTGAAACAAAATGTAACATCTGCAGCAGTTTCATCCAGCATCCTGGTTTTTCCATCCCAGTCTACCCCTCACCCTCAGCCAATCCTCCCAGATGCTGCTCTCTGTTTTGCTGGCGTACTAACACGCCACCTGTTTCTCATTCCCTTCATCACCGGTGCTGCATTTGATTCATTCTTCATCTCTCTTTCTCTCTGAAATAATCGTATCTGAGATAATCTTAGTTCCCAGGTGCCAGACTGTGTATTAACAAGCTTTATGCAAGTTTACTCGACTATGTTCACAAGCTTATCCTTACCTGTGCCTATGCTCTCTCGCTCTCACTCATTGTGGACTGGCAAACCAGGGACTGCCATTCCACTGCCGATGCAATTCTTTACTGATTTGTCTACCTTATTGAACATATCAAAGTTATCCTTAAAACAAAACTATATGTCAAATGAAAAGTTGTGAATGTAAAATCAAATACATGTATTTCCTGTTTTACAATTTTTCTTGTAATAAATATAAATACACATTCAGCAGAACCCTCTGAATTTTTTATCTAGAATATTCCTGGGCAAGCGAAACTTATTATACGCAGTAAACTCGTGCACTTGGATGAGTAAGACGTCAGTGCTTTATGTTAATGACTTTGCCCAAATGTTTAAGGTACAGTCAGTGATGAGCACCGGGAAATAAAGTGAGGAAAAGCCATGGTTACAGTGGTGTTTAAACCTGTGTTTAATATAGGCTATATTCAGTACATATTAAACTCTTTGATTTACACTAAATTCAACTTATAATGGATTTGTCAGAATGTATGCCTATGGATAACTATACAGACATACATTTGCTTTATCTTTGGTCACTTTTTGGTCACAGCCTTATACCGAAAACTGAAGCAGGAAAAAGGACCAGATAGTTGTTACAGAGGAAAATGGGAACGTTTTTTTTAAGTAGTAAAGGTTTGAAGTGCACTTAACAGAATGAGGGTGGGGAGAGGTTCTGAAAATAGGGCATTGAGTAGGCATTTCAGTAGTCCTTCAGCAAACAGGCTGGCATATACTTCTTTATTCTAAATATACATTCTTTGTTTTAAATTTTAATTTACCTTACATTTGTAAATGTAAGTATCCTTTTGAGGTCAAGTTTGATGTTTTAATTCTGTAGCTGTAACTGTAATACTGTGTGAAGCTAGAAGTAAGACAAGTGAATGCTATAGTGTCTAGTATTGTACTAATACAGAACATAAAGGTGTGGTCTCGCTTTCATCGTAGTCTTACGCTCATTTGGTCTTGGGGTAAAGCAGACTTGGTAATTGTGGTAGAGACCAGCCAAACCAAATGCATCTGTCTGAGGTTGTGGTAGGCTAATTATAAACAGGACTGTTGTTATTGAATATCAACAGTGCATTCAAACAGAATAAATTAGTCCCTTCTCTACATACTAAAATAAAATCTGCACTTAGATTGGCTAACAGGGAAAAACAAGTTCCTGCTCTTCGGTATTAGTGTCTAATAGATTATCACGTTTTATTGTGAATAGTCTGATGTTAAGACTTTCTGCCGGCTTGCTTGTTATATTATTCATCAATAATTATATAATAATTCTAATATATTTTTTTTCAATTGCCTTTTTATTCTGGTGAGATGAATAAGTAGAAATAGTGCTTCACTCTCCACATATTTGCTATTTAAACCACTTTCTGGACTGAAGGACATTTGCATACTGGGTGTCAGCTGTATATTCATATTTTTAAACCATTCTTTTACATTCTGTAAAACACAGACACTATTTTATCTCTAAGCATAATGCGCTTAATGTTTTTTGCTTTTGTGTTTATGGTACATAGTCCAACTGTCCTGCCCGAGGTCTTAATGGTGAAATGACCAATGTGCTGCTTAACAACTGATGCGCAGGTCAAAAAGAGTGAGGAGTGGCTCGCATCCTTTTTTATTCAACTGAGTAAGTGGAAATTATTTATGGCAAATTGTGCAAAATGTGCAAAATGTGCGTGACACATTAAGTAATTACAATGTGGCATGTTTAAAAATCATGCACAGTTGTCAGCGTGACTGTTGTGAACTCGTCAGCTCTGCTTCTAGTACTAGAAGTTTAAACCTGTGGGACTGTGGTAGCCTAGCGGTTAAGGTACTGGCCTCTGGACCAGAAGGTCCAGGGTTCAAATCCCACCTCTGCCGAGTTGCCACAGTTGGGTCCTTGATCAAGGCCCTTAACCCACAAATTGCTTTGATTGTAAGACTGTATGAGTTGTAAGTTGCTCTGGATAAGGGCATCTGCTAAATGCTGGAAATGTAAACTGTGCTTTCCTCCTCATTTTCCCCTCTCCTTTCCCACGTGGTCTTACCATCATTACTGTTATGCTCGATTAATTATTAAACAAAACCCAAACCAGAGAGACACTTTACTTTTAGGTGATGGGTTTTTCAGCAGTGCTACTGTAGCTCATTTCTGCTTGCTCTTACTGTTGTACAAGTTGTGTTTGGGCTGTACTAAGGAGTGTTTTCTGCTAAGTGAACATTTTGCGAGTTTTATGACAATAATGCATCCTCACCTTGCAGAGATGTTACAATCATTCAGCATGGCTTTATGGATGATTTTATTACTAACTGTAGTGAAGAATTAAAAGCTTTGGCAGGGGAGCAGTAAGTGCTCACTCAGTAAGCATTAGAATGAGATTTATAAGAGTAGCAGAGTAGTTATCAGAGTAACTGTGAAAAACTTCTTTTTTTTTTAAATAATATAGTAAACGCTCAGTTTGGTGCTTTGGGGAAAAGTGTACCAGGTGCATTTCACAAGGTCTTGGGACAAACAATGATAATTACAACAAAAATATTTAAATAGAGTACATTTGGATTTAAGTGCAGAAAAAGATATAGAAATTAATTTTCTGTTCCTAAATTGTCAATTTAAAGACCAGTGCATACCGACATGAACTGCTTTTGCAGGAACTACCCTGAGAACTACTTGAATTCCAGGGGTATTAAATTTGCATTCGCATCATCAGGAGGAATGCTGTATGTTGCTAATGTGCCTTAAGCAGCACGAATTTCACCTCCAGGACTCAAAATCGTGTTTTGTGAAAATTGGATTTTGATAGATTCCTGCTCTTTAGGTAACACAGGATAACCAGTCACATTCCTGGTCATCTGAATTCACCGGAGAAAATTTAAGCCAGTCAGACTGCTTGATTTTTCTTATCAATCATATATATATATATATATATATATATATATATATATATGACATGACTAATCAGAACTGACTAGAGAAAAATCTATCGCCTTTATGAAAATATACTGACCAATCAGAGCACTTGATATTTTGCCAAACATAATTGACCAGGAACATTTTTTTGACCAGGAAAATCAGATTGCCTAATTATTCGGCCAATCAGAACTGCCCATGAAATTTTTTCGACCAGTCAGATCGCTCAATCAGAACTGACTATGAAAAATTGCTTGATTTGTTTCATTTTTCCCCACTGAGAATTATCCTGGAATTCTTTCAGCCAGTCAGAATTTCTTTTTTAACCAATCAAACTTGACTAGAAAATTCTTTTTTTTTTTTGACCAAGAAAATTTTAATGACCATATCTGACCAATCAGAAGGCTCAATTTGATTGACTGATTTAGTTTTGCAAACAGAATTGACCAGGAACATTTTCAACCAATCAGGGCTGCCAAAGAAATTGTTTCGACCAATCGGGTCACTCAGTTTTGCAATCAATCAGAAGTGCCTCTTGCTTGATCAGAAGAGAAGAGGAAAATCTTTGACCAATTAAATCGCTTGGGTCTTTTTGTTTGTTTGGTTTTTGTGACCAATCACAAATGACGGGGAAACAGTTTTGATAAAATGACATCTTGCTGTTGCCACTGTTGTCCTGTAATCTTGAACTGCTCAGCACAACTGTAAGTCTCTGTACAGTAGATACTAAATACTGTGAATATACAATGTAAGCGTAAATTACGTGGCCTGGGGCGTATGAACTTCGAATGAATTTATCCACAAGCGTACAGAACTTCTTTCCCGGTCCGTTAATACGTACTCTAATATAAGCACTCTCATACAGTAAAGCCGCAAACATCTCGCTGCGTTTGCACTCTGCCTCGTTGTACACCATCAGCAAATCATGCTGCAGCTGATGTTAATATCGCATCTCAACAGATTTAATGTGGAGAGTGATCAGGTTATTGGATCTCGCTCCCCTCTCCGTCTCGTTTCCGTTTTGCTATCTCTCTGATTCATTTCTTAGGCTGTTTGCCAATAACTCCAGCTCTGCCCTGACTAAGCACTCCACGCAACCCCTCTCGCCTCGAGCTCTGCTTGATTTAGGTTGCCTCTGTCCTCTTAGCTAATTGATTTAAACCACCTCATTGTTGGCCTGTCAGGGACCTCGCAGGCCCCATAAACTACATTAGTGGCATAACTGATGGATTGCCAGAGGTGCTGCTAGTGCTGGGACCACGCACACCCATGTCCACTCGTATGAAACCCACAAAAGCACAAAGAAACTCAAACACGTGTCCCAATGGCTATCGTCAGGGAGTGTGGTAAATAAGATCTGGCAGAAGATTTGATTAGGCCACTGTTACTTGGTTAGAGAGGGTGGAATCACAGTCCTGTGTCTCCTGCTGATATAACCATTATCTGATTACTCAGACCCAGCACAGTCCATTATTCTATTACACTACTAGATTCATGTAACGTACATGCTGCTTAAAGTATGTGACGTCCAAAATCAGAAAGGGCTGCTACATTTGATCAGGGGGAAAAACAAGAGTTGTCTGCCTGCACATCTGACAACAGCCTGTTAGGCAAATCCAAATAATTCAAAGACTACAGGCAGAAAATAACCATGCATAAAGAGCGAACTGGATGACTCCGTGACTCTACAGACGACACTTCATTAAGTTTCCACCTTCAACAAGTCAGTTCATCGACGTTCTGGTCTGCCTGGCTAAGTCCATAAAGATTGCTTGAAAAAATACCAGATTGCGTGTAGTGAGCTTGACTCACAGTTGTGTTCCAAATTTTAGAGGAAAGAATTTCTTGGAGCAGAAACTGGGGAGCAAATACCTCCCGGTGTTCAAAAAACTAATACAAATATTAAATACAACGCGGCACATGTTTTGATCCCACAATAGCATTTATGCAAGGTCACAGGCCAATAAACAATATTATTAGACCCCTGGAATCTGTAGTAGAAACAAAACTTAATATTCTGCATTAAAATGGCATTTCAGTATCATTGCTGTATGATCTTCTAGAAAAAAAAAAAACATCGTCTGAGCTTGGATGTCAGACGGTTTTCCAGCTTGTATAAAATACACGAAATCTTTAATGGCTTGGCTTTTTCTGCACTATGCAGGTTTTTTTTACACTCTGATAACTTGCACTGCGTTTCTTCAGCTCTACACTGACATCTCTGACCAGAGAGGCAAATATTAATGATTGGCAACAAGGAGTAATTGCAAAAGAAGCACTAGATTTTTTTCATTAAACAAGACCATCAGAAATGCAAATGAAAACTTAAAGAAAGTTGTATTTTCATTGGGGTAAACAGAAGCGTGTCAAACTGGACGAGAGTGGCAAACGTTGACTGTTCAGTAGGGTGTATGATCACCCAAGAGTGCCAAGACACACGGACAGTGATGGGGCATGGACGGCATCAGATTGTCTAGAAGTTCTTGTGGGATCCTCTTCATATTTATTTTGATATATCCTCTAATTCTGTGAGCATTTTTATTCCCATATTATGTGGATGAAAATCGTAGTCTAGTCTCATCTTGGTCTCGGCCATTCCCAGTCTTGGTCTTTACTCGGTTCCAGCAGCCTTGACTACAACACTAATCATTTCTCCGAATTATTTTTGCTACATAAATCACGAACCAAAAAATGTGAACCAAACGAAGAGGCATGATTTGCTCATGTCCGTAGACCCAACAGCCTCTTGGTTTTCAATTAACTTCAGCGTCTGTGAAGAGGAAGGTCCATGGGCTTGAATAAATCACCAGTGACAACCTCAATCTGCCTCTTTATTAGAGAGGAGAGGAACACTGTCCGGTGACAAAGTCTGAGAGGGTGCCACCATCATGAACTACAACCGAGAAGACGATTGGTTTACAGCAAGCACATTCGTTTTGATAATGTCGCTCCATCAGACAGCTTTAGTACAGATCTCAATAAAGCCTGGTGTGAATTTCATTTCAGATCTCAGCTTGGAGAACCCAAGCGTAAGCACCAAATCTGATGCTTTGTATTACAGACAGTATGTGGATTGAATCCATCAGTGGGTCGTATTTGATTTTCACACATTGGAAGACTTCCATCAATTCTTAATAATGTTTTTCTCGTTTAAGCTCCCTATCCTTGGTCAGGTTTGGGGTTGCAGTGCCTGTACACGGGGCACAGACAGTGTGCCCTGAACAGGACATAGAATGTGGTCCTACGACCACACTTCTCTTTCTCAGACATATATAGCCAGTCGTGACTGCATGTGACACCCAAACCAAGCAGAAGGATTCGTGAGATAGTGGGTTAGTGTAGGGTCTTAGCATTGCCCTAGCACCCCATGGTAATGTTATTGCATGTGAGTAACTTGTGTAACAATGTATGATTAAATCCATGACTTTACTTATGGAGAACAGGCATTTTCCAACATTTCTATCACAAAAATATATTTTCCTTCTAGTATTTGGATCCTTCTGTTACTTTACCTATTGCAATTACATGAGACTCAGCTTGAAAACTCTAGGATCAATTTCTGGGTGTAACATTGTGAGTAGTTTTGGGTATGCACGACCTCTGAGGTGGACTGGCAACCTGTCCAGGGTTGGAATCCGCCTTGTGACCTTTGCTACCCAAACGACAGAGGCTATCTATCTATTTATCTATCTATTATCAATAAATGAAAATCCGCGAAGTAGGGACGCTATATTTCTTTAAGTATTCATCCATTATTTTAGCCGTAGAACATCGTAGGGCTTGAATAAATTCCGTCTATTATGAATTTATTTCACAAACAGCGAGCACGACAGCGCAGAAAAAAACTTGTCACGTCGGCAAGTAGCGACTCAAGCGGCCGATGCTCTAGTCTTACTTCTCGTTTATGGTGAGTATTCATCCGCGGAGTAAATACTCTATTTACTGTAAATCTTAATATTTTATGATTTATAACATTCCTTTATTGTTAGAATGAGTATTTCTAATATATTTTTATAAATGTGATTTTTTTTTTTTCATCAAAGTTCATCAAACACATGTATATGTATACGTTCGCTATACCACACGTACTACGCATGTGCAGATCGAATTCGGCAAAAACCTCAAAACAGCGTGATATATATTTTTTTCCATGAATATTTGAATATATATTGAAAACCCGCGATGCACAGAGTCCGCGAAAGGTGAATCGTAAAGTGGCGAGGGAACACTGTGTATGTGTGTGTGTGTGTGTGTGTGTGTGTGTGTGTGTGTGTGTATATGTGTGTGTGTGTGTGTGTGTGAGTGTGAGTGTGTGTGTGTGTGTGTGTGTGTGAGTGTGTGTGTGTGTGTGTGTGTGTGAGTGTGTGTTTGTGTGAGTGTGAGTGTGTGTGTATATGTGTGTGTGTGTGTGTGTGTGTGTGTGTGTGTGTGTGTGAGTGTGTGTGTGTGTGTGTGAGTGTGTGTGTATATGTGTGTGTGTGTGTGTGTGTGTGTGTGTGTGTGTGTGTG
>JAUZST010003144.1:0-17404 GCA_034779995.1 Parotocinclus haroldoi
ACTCACTCACTCACTCACTCACTCACTCACTCACTCACTCACTCACTCACTCACTCACTCACTCACTCACTCACAAATCTCATTCCACAAACACACCCCCTTAACCCCAATGCACAGGTGCACGCACAGACACACACAAGTACACATCACATACATGTACACACACTCACCCCCAGCCACATACACATCACATATATGCGCACGCATGTTTATTTTCTTTTTTCATTCAATGTTTTATTTTATATTGTTGACGTTTGTTTTGGGTATTTGGTCAAAAGACGTCCTCCAAAGACGTGATGTGGTTGTGGTCCAAAAAAAAAATAAATAAATAAAAAAAGGAAAAATAAAAAAAGGACAGGTTTCCAGGGTGATTGGATAGGTACGTTGCGGTAGCCATCAGACGAAACCATCTGTTCTGGCCAAACTGGTAATCTATATTATCTACCGTATATCATATTGGTATAACAGAATGCCCATTGAATGGCCATAGTGTTCGGCACTCCAGCAGCGCTGCTGTGTCGTACCACCACAACACACACTAATAAATCACCAGCACATCAGTGTCACTGTAGTGCTGAGAATGATCTACCACCCAAATAGTACCTGATCTGTGTTGGTCCTGTGAGGATCCTGGCCAGTAGTTCGTTTATTTCATTTTAATACCATGAATACCTTTTAGCTTTACTCATGGCAGAACGTTCAGTGTGGTACTGGTTTATTTATGGCAAAGTCAAAGTTGGAACTTAATTCATTTGGCATCACAGAGGATCAGCATTTTAGGATATTTTGATATTTAGCACAAAGTTTAGGGACTGTTGTCATGTCAGAATGTTTCATTTCTGCATTCTGAATTGATATGCTTTAACGTGTTTTCAGTAAAACACCTGTCACAAATCTGCAGGGGTTCTCCATTACAAAGTGTTGGTGGGTCAGTTAAGACCTACTGGGCATCTTGTCCAAGAACTGTACTATTACATTAGTGTTCATGATGGGGTTCATCTTCTGCAGTTTACTACTTTTAGTTGGTCAGATTGCCTTTATCGTGCAATGTTTGCCATCTCTTAGTCTCTCAGCCAATCAAACTGCATGCTCAGAACTAACCGTGGTTTAATTCATACCACCATGAACCTGAGTTTGAATAAAATTCAAATATTTAGAATCGGTGTCCGCAAACTGTTGGCTATATAATACATTTGCAGTAAGAACAGTTGTCAGTGCTCATGGTATTCATCCTGTATTCTACTCACCTGCATGCCGCTGTCCTTGCTACGGCCAAGAGTGCCACTTTTGTGGGACGAAGCCACGTGTGCCAGGTACTGAATCACTTTTTTAGTGTTCTCGGTCTTCCCTGCTCCAGACTCCCCTCTGGAAAAAAAAATACACACATAAATTCACACATTTAAAATGACTGCACGTTCATCCAAATAAACACATCTAGACTAAGCCTCAAAGTTAGCAGTACAAGCACGACAGAACTAAAACTGGCAAGGGATGACAGGTTATGAGAAAACCATATGCAGCTGCTCACGGTTATTAATATGTGGAAGACAATAACGGCAGCACGGAATCACACGCAATAAACGTCTACACAAAACATGTGATAAAGGACTTGCCTATAGAAAGGAATCATCAGAGTGCGTTTACATGCACATGATCTGATAACTGCAAAAATGAGATTTTAGTCATCCCATCACAAAGTCTACATGCCCTTGAGCAGAGCAGATGATGTAAAACCTCGGGTTTAACATTAATCAGACAGTAATCAGATTTCTATTTTCCAACCAGCCGATAAACTCACAGAAAGTTGGGATGTAAACTTCAGTTTTATAACATTAAATAATCAGATTCTACATTTTCCTGACTATATGTTGCATTACAGATCCTACGTAAAGTGTTCAGCAGCAGTTTAGAGTTGCATTTAATTCCACGGTTGCCATATCCCATATGATAATCCCCTACCTAGTCTATGTATATAACCAAAAAAAAAACAAAAAAAACAGTAAAACAAGCAGACCTGGGAAGCATGTGTGTTTGTTTTGGGGCAAATCGAGTAGCATCCTATGAGAAATCTGACTACTGGGGTATCTGGTAATCCAGCTCTATTTAATCCAGATTGAGTCAGAGTGCAAAAATAAAGCACAAATAAAAATATTTGCACAATCTGTGCGATTTTGAAAAGATGGGGTCTTGTACTATAGACACCGATACTCACGTGCAAAGGATAGACTGATCTTCTCTGTCTGTAAAAAGAGAGAATATTCCCATGAGGAAACATCTGTAACAACACATGCACACAGTACTATTCTAATTTCTTAAAATACACTCACCGCCCACTTTATTAGGACCACCTTGCTATTTTGCACTCATAACACCATAAAATAACTGCCTTAATTATCTGTGTCATTGATTCAATAAAGTGCTACAAATATTCCTCAGAGGTTTTGGTCCATTATCACGTAGTTGCCGCAGTTGTGTCAGCTGCACCACCAGGATGTGATTCTCCCATTCCACCACATCCCAGTGGTGCTCTACTGGTCCGAGGTCTGGTGACTGAGGAGGCCTTCTGATTAACATGATCTCACTGTCATGTTGAGTTTCATGACATGGCGCGTTATCCTGCTGGAAGTAGACCATCAGAAGATCGTACACTGTGTTCATAAAGGCATGGGAATGGTCACCAACTATACTCATGTAGGCTGTGGGGTTTAAATCTGCTAAATTAGTATGGAAAATAGAACTCATCGGACCAGGCAACATTTTCCTAATCTTTCTATTGCCTAATTGTGGTGCCAGTCGCCTGTTCTTGGTTGTCAAGAGTGCAACCTATTGTGGTCTTCTGTTGCCGTTTGACCTGTTGTGCAGTCAGAGATGCTCTTCTGCATGCCTTGGTTGAAACAAGAGGTTGTGTGAATTGTCGGTGCCTTTCTATCAGCTCGGAACCAGTTTGGCCTCTGACCACAAGGCATTTTCACCCAGAGAACTACCGCTCTCTGGATATTTTCTCTTTTTCGGACCATTCTCTGTCGAGATGACCATGTGTGAAAATCCCAGCAGATCAGCGGTTTCAAAAATATTTAGGCTGTCTAGCACCAGCAACACTGCCACATTTAAAGTCACTTTCGTCCCTATTCTGGTGCTCGGTTCGTCTTGATCATGTCTACCTAACTAAATGGATCCAATTGCCAATTAGACTTATGGATAATTAATATTATAGTATATAAACTAATATTTTCTAAAAAAAAAATAAATAAATAAAATAAAACCATTAAATAAATTATGTGAAATATCTTTTTTGATTTCAACTTCAACAGTAATCATTTTACATTAAGCCCCCCAAACTGAAACCTATTACAAATAAGTTGCGTTATGTGGCATAATGTACCAAAGCATACAAAGACCTAGGAGCACCAACCCTCTCTCAGTTACGCTGTACTGTCTAGCTCTACTGCTGAAGAAATGAACATGTGGTCCATAGGGGAAGTAAGATTAATAAAATAGATGACTAAAAGAAAAAAAAGTTCAAAAGAAAAAAAAGCTTAATATGAAAATTAGTAATTTCCTGTTGGATCACAGTAGAGATTACTAATGATCAGTAGTAACTAGGAGAAGTTTTGTTTTCAACGTCATTGTTTAAGTACGTGAAGCCACATCAACCTTTTTCTGTATATTAAGCGTTTTACACTTTCTCACAGCATTTGCTCTGGGAGACACTCAATTTCATGCTGGTGCTTCAAACTGTCCTGAGCTAAACTTTTGAGCGCCCAATTTCCAGGTTTTGCGTGAAGCGTTCTCAAAGCAAAACTACATGGCAACGTATGCCTCCTTAATACGAAGGTGTTTTTACATTGATGTGGCTTTCAAGCATAAAATGCGTTCGGAGGAAACGATCATTGGAAACAAAATTCTGATTGAAACACAACCCTACTCTGGATGTGAAGCCGGGCGTGGTACCTTGCAGCATGCTCCGGTAAGCTGCCTCTGATATAGCATAGATGTGTGGTGGCATCTCATGACGTTTTTTCCCACGATACATCTCTACAATGGACTCCGTGTAGATGGGCAGATTCTTGTATGGGTTTATCACAACGCAAAAGAGGCCCGAGTACGTCTATGCTCGGAGAGAAAGAATGAGAGACAAAATAACAGACACAGAGACATAGAGATGAGAATTAAAAAAATGACGACGTTCAGTCAATAACATTTCCGACGCTGTGTGTTGTTTTGAGTAGCATGACACCCTTAGAGTAAGACAGGTCTCTAGCAAGTCCTTAACACATTTTGGAACAGTATCTTCTCCTCTGCAGACAGTGTAGGCATTCTCAACTACGGGTAGAGCACTTAACATTATAACAATAGGACAGAAAAAGTCCTCTTAATTCCAGATGTTCCGCTCATAATCATCTGGTCAAATTACATGAGGTTTAGCTTTTGTATTTTTGCTGCCATAAATATCATTTGCCATACTGCAATGCTGTGTTACCATTTTTTTCGTAACTTATTTTCATGACTATTGATTACTTTGCATTAAACATTGTTTGTACTTGCACGTGTGGGAACGATGTTACAGTCTGTGTTGCTCACGAATTTGATGTGAACATGAAGATGGGAAGTGAAAACGTTCGTACTCTGCTTAACACTAGACGCACCATGCCGGATTGGTGCCAAGTGACGGTCATTTGATTACTGTGACTTTCTACATTCACGTCATATAGTAGACTATAGTATAGTATACAGAGCGACTTACAGTTAATACAGTCTTACAATCCAAGCAATTGTGGGTTAAGGGCCTTGCTCAGGGAGCAAGATGCGTGGCAGAGGTGGGATTTGAACCCTGGACCTTCTGGTCCATAGTCCAGTACCTTAACCGCTAGGCCACCACAGTCCCATTTTAATTGTTTTTATGTTAGTTAGTTAGTTTTATGTGTGTCTTTGGCGCGAACAATGTCCTTCAGACCCTTGAAAATGTAGATCCTGCAACAAAAAACAGAATGCTTATACCGTCTGTTCTCATGCCTTGTCCTGTCCAGGATCTGCATGCTGGGAAACAGGACTTTAGCTCGTGACCTTTTCGACGCGTGTGCCAAAACGGTGACTGTGGGCAATGACACCATCCCTACTAAGCTCTGGAATAACTTCTGCGGCCCAGAGAATGGCAGCAGTGTGCACTGCGATGAATACTTTGCCCAGAACAATGTGACAGAAATTCAGGGAATTCCTGGACTGGCCAGCGGAATTATTCGAGGTAGAGTCGCGACACTGTGTTGCGTACAGTGTGTGGTTAATAGTCAAGTTGCCGGCAAGAATTTGTAGATATTCAACAAATTGTTCTAATGATTCTCGTGCAAGAAGTTGCCATCCTGAACCTGTGTGTGCTGTAGAGAACATGTGGGGCGATTACATGGAGAAAGGGCAAATTCTGGAGAAACCCAGTCTACAGTCTGCGGATGTCCATGGCTCAATGGAGTCTTTTGGCTTTTATGTGTCTGCAGACATCACCACCTCCTTCACCCTCCTCGTGGGAATCTTCTTCCCTTCAGCCACAGGTATTGTACACACAGACATGCCTGGTAACACTGCCATATAAAAGTATGCACAAACCTTTGGCCTCTAGAGTGCACTGTCTATATAGCTCTCTTTTTTTTTTTTTCTCATTGTATCCCCAAAGGTATTATGGCTGGATCCAACAGATCAGGAGATCTGAGAGATGCCCAAAAATCCATTCCTGTTGGAACAATACTGGCCATTCTGACCACTTCCCTTGTCTGTATCCTCCTCGCCGGTAAAGCATGCGCTGCATACTGTATCTTGTGGATCCATCTAGGCCACCCATGGAGGACGGGTCCCATTTTCGAGTCTTGGTCCTCCCAAGGTTCCTTCCTTCTACTTTCAGGGAGTTTTTCCTCGCCGCTGTCTGTCGCCCTAGGCTTGCTTAATTTGGGATTGGCCTTTTCAGATAATATAAGGTTGTAAAGCTGCTTTGAGACAATGCTCCGTTGTAAAAAAGCGCTCTGGAAATCAATTTGAATTGGATTAAATCGATCCACGCATTATCGAGTCTGATCTGATTATCTAAAGGAGAACAGCTTCGTTCAATTGTTCCTGAACTGCGGTTGTCAGATTTCAGTTCGGTGGTCCTGTTTGGAGCCTGCATTGAAGGAGTTGTCCTCAGAGACAAGTAAGGGCTGAAGACCATGCTCAGCTGCACGATTCAAAATTTCAACCTGCGAAACGAATCACATGTTTTTCGTGCCTGTTTTGGGTGCAGATTTGGAGACGCAGTCAGTAAAAACCTGGTCGTCGGCACGCTGTCCTGGCCCTCGCCGTGGGTTATTGTGATCGGCTCGTTCTTCTCCACAGTGGGCGCAGGGCTGCAGTCTCTAACCGGAGCACCTCGTCTCTTGCAGGCCATTGCTAAAGATAATATCATTCCGTTCCTCCGAGTAAGAGCCTTAACCGAAATATCCGAAGCACCAAACTGTCCCTAGATCTGCTAACCTTGCATTATATATGCGAACTGTATTATATTACGTTATACACTCTATATAGTGCTATGCCTATTTGTGTGTGTGTGTAAATAAGAGTCCCGGACTCTTGTTCAATTGACTTGTAATGTGAATTTGTGTGTAACCTTTAGGTGTTTGGGCATGGCAAAGCAAACGGGGAACCCACATGGGCCCTGCTGCTCACCGCACTCATAGCAGAGCTGGGCATCCTAATCGCCTCTCTGGATTTGGTGGCTCCTATTCTCTCTATGTACGTATAGGATGCAGAAAAGCAAAGCTAGAGCTTACCCGCTTGAACTCTTTATTACTTATAGCATTATCACTTTGTTCCCCTAAAAGGTTTTTCCTGATGTGTTACCTGTTTGTAAATTTGGCGTGTGCTGTGCAAACTCTCCTGAGAACTCCAAACTGGAGACCACGGTTCAAATACTATCACTGGTGAGTCCAAATAATTCAGCTCAGTCCTAGCAGTGCCCCCTCTTGACAAAAACCAGTAGGAAAGCTTTTAAAATCATAAACCTTTTTCGCCGTTGTGCATCTCTGTTTCTCAGGGCGCTGTCTTTCCTAGGAATGAGTATGTGCTTGGCCCTCATGTTCATCTCCTCCTGGTATTATGCCATCGTAGCGATGGGCATTGCCGGCATGATCTACAAATACATTGAATACCAAGGGTGAGTGATGGAGTACAGATTCCGAACACGGGCCGCTCGAGGAATGTGCGCTCAGGTCTGGGTTGAAACTCCCTGCTTCTTTTCTTTCGCAGAGCGGAGAAGGAATGGGGCGACGGGATCCGGGGTCTGTCTCTTAGTGCTGCTAGATACTCTCTCCTTCGTTTGGAGGCTGGACCTCCCCACACCAAAAACTGGAGGTTGGTTTAGTCGCTGATTCGTTCGGAAACCTATTACCCAAAACAACGTGCGGCTTGCGCTATGGCCCTCTGCCGCCATTGTCAGTGCAGAGCTGCCTAGAAAAGTGTGCCCAGGTCTCTTCAGTAGAAGATGCCCACACAGAAGCATGCCGCTGCCCATAGTGGTGTCCGTGTGCCCCGTGGCAAATTGAAAATGCACGAGCGCAGTTGTGTCCAAATTCCGACTGGTCGTTGCAGTATCTGACGAATTCTGGCAACTTAATTGTCCTACTAAATTTGAGCAGTACAAGACAAAAACCATCGGTATTGCTTTGTTAAAGAACACTTATGAACCTCGTTTCGTTGTTTTATTATTCTTAACGCGAGGTCTGAAAACACTGCGTCATCTTTATTATTTTGACCAGTTATCATTTACGGTGAATAAATACTTGTGTCACTGCTGCAAATAATTAGAACTGTAACTAACTACTTCTAACCTCATCTCCTTCTTTCTCTTCTCTACTTCTCTTTGACCTCCTTAAGGCCCCATCTAAGATGTTTTGCCTTTAACGTATTATTATTTTTGTACTTTGGACAAAAGCGTCTGCCAAATGTAATGTAATGTAATGTAATTTATCAGCCATTGACAGAAGCCTTTGAGTCAAACCCCGCAAAAAAAACAAACCAGAAAAACTGGTTTTAGCACCAAGACTATTCAAGTTCAGCAGCTAAACTAAACTGCTCACAAAAACTAGGGGCTCTATCAAAATGAACTATCCCCTTATCCCCTTTGTGAGCACCAAGTAGCATAAACCAACTTGGACCAACATGAAAGCCGTATGGTCTTTCAACTTGACCAGCATACCAGCATCCAAAACACACCACGAAAGCAAGATTGTCCATTTCCACTTGGGAAAGACGGTCTAATGCCAGTGCTACCAGGATGAGAACTTAATAAGGCAAAGTACACCCCCAAACAGAATTTATATCATTAATAACGTAAGCTGAAAACGAATTCTGGTCAATACTAAGACAACAGGGTAGTTTAAATACATGTTCATAACCAATGCAGCCAATGGTTTTTGGCATGGAGTTTAGTAGGCCAGCTTTTGTGCCAACCAGAAGTAAGCAGACTATTTTTATTTTAACACAACGTCAACAGCTCTCTCTACAAGCTTTGATTGTCTTCTTTACACGGTTCTCTAATGGTCAGGACCCCCACTGCACCAGCACGGATTGGGTGCTATTTAGGTGGTGGATCAGAACTGCACTTAGACTGAGGTGGTGGTGGTGGTGTGTTAGTGTGTGCTGTGATTTTACCAATGGATCAGACACAGCAGTGCTGCTGGAGTTTTTAAACGCTATGTTCACCGACTGTCCACTCTATTAGACACACCCTTCTCATTGCTCCATCTTGTAGATGTAAGGTCAGAGACAGAAGCTGATCTCTTTTTGCACAGTTTGTGGTGGTTCATTAGTGCTAGTGGCTGAACACCTTTGATCTTTGGCTGATGGACTGCTTTTAGACCAGAGGTGACAATGAGGTGCTTAAAACTCCACCAGTCACTCATACCTGTGCAACACACATTAACACACCGCCGCAACCACGTCAGGGTGACTGCAGGGCTGAGAATGATCTACCACCCAAATGGTACCTGATCTGTACTGGTTCTGACCATTAGAGAACAGAGTGAAGTGAACAAACAAAATGTCCATCTTCTCAAGCTTCTGAATGGTAATGCCATGGATAATGAGTGTAGAAACAGGGAGGTGGTCGTTATAGTGTGATTGAAACAGTGTACAATACTTGCTATTTGCACTGCTGGCCAGTCCATGCTTGTTGCACTGGCAACCAAAAATACCTTGCAGGTGAAAGTACTAAGGGAAACCAGAATACAAACAAATGAAGCTTTTATCCTAACAGCATGATTGCGCTGACACAATCAAAGCCACGGATCCTGACCATGAGCTGCCCCTCTATCTTGCTCTCTCACTCCCTTTCTTAGCACCAAGTCAAGCGTGGCCAATTTGCCTCCCTGACATCTGCTGCAAACAGCTGGTGACAGTTTACGAGCATGCTGCCCCTGGAAAATATCCACTAAAAGATACGAGCTGTTGCTGGAACGCTGTGTCATTGCTGCATGACACCTACAGTGAACACAGAGTTCTGGATTTTATACCTTTTGTCGTTGATGGACTATGCGCTACAGGAGAAGTGGCCATCATCCAGGCAGGAAGAAGTCTCTTCCTCTGAGGTTTAAGGGGATCAAACACATTGGTTGTACTAGTAGCAGCCTCCACCTGCACAGACAAATATATAGGGCGAGTCAAAAGAGACTGGACACCCTTTTTATTTCAGAAACAAAAGGAAAAATGACATCTGAATACCCCAACTAGTAACGGGTCAGGAGGTCTATCTTTGTCCAGAATATGGCCACCATCTTGAAAGCTGGCATATTGGCTCAAGGACAAGTGTTTTCAATGGGAAGGTGGTCATGTAAATGTTAGATATCAAAGAACTCGGTTGACGCAATCGGATTTTGCTCTTGTGGCTCAAATATTCTCAACACAAAGTTTAAAATGTTTCTTGTTTAAGACAAGTAACTGAAGATGGAATTGGTGATTCTGATGTCCGGGGAACGCAGCTGCCGTATCATAGCAACATGACTTCAACAACCGACACCCAGATAGATCCACCAATTTCACACCGCACTGTTACATCCCTCATAACCAAATTCAGAGAAACCGTGTTCGTGATCGTCTGAAGAAGCGCTACTGACCAAAAAACCTTAACGATGGCTTTATCAAACTTTGGGAAAAGTCCACGATGCAACAAGCAGCATGTCCTGTGACGTTTGACTACCAAAGATACAGTAACACCAAATAATAACAGGTCTCATTGGATCAGGTGATTCGTCTATTGCTCCAGTGGTAAATTGTGTCCATTATTGGCATTTTGGTGGTGGGCAGGGGTTAGGACTAGTGCTAAGCAACACATCCTGAAGTCAATATCACGATTAATTGAGCATTTTACCTCAATCACAATTGTTGTTTTTGTTATAGTTTTGCTGCCCTCATAGTTATCTGACTATATTTGCATTATTAAATGCAAATTGTTGTGCTTTTAAAATAGAACTATTTATGGTTGTTTATTGAATATTTAAACCAACTGAAATCATTCTTATTAAAATAGTAGGACATGGCATTAGTTATTATTTTCCATCTGTTTGAATCCTTTTCATTGTGTAGCATTTGCAAATGCTCCTGTTAATGACGACTGCTTTGTGGAAGCACTCTTTTTTTGAGCCATGAACTGTTTAGATTCGATAACACTGTTGTGCTCCACGTGTTGAAGAGGTTGGTGGTATAATCTTTGGTCGCTGAAACTGCTTTTTACAGTGTTTATATCAGACTTCTTTTTGTTCAGTGTCATCTTCTGTAAAGCCAAAATGTATCCACATGATAGACATGGCATTTTTCTTTGGTACAAATGCTTGGCATTTGAGTTCTCCTCCATGTTCTTACCATGGACAGGGCAGAGTCCCATTACTACACATGTGGTAGGATGTTTTCATAAGAGGGCAGAGCATGAACACAGTGGGAATGTATAAAAAGAATGAAAAAAAAAAATTGACATGGGCAAGATTACACAGGTTAATGGTTCTGAATGTTGGTTTCAATTAGCTACCCAGTTTCAGTTAATACTCTTACATTAAAAAATCCATATGACTCCATTCATCGTTGCTCTGGTCTTCACCTGCTGATCAAACACAGCACTGACTGACCTGACTTACTCGTGTGGCTGATTACTTACTTAGACCTTAAAATACTCAGCTGTGATGAGATAATCAATGTTATTCGATCTGTAAGAGGTCATACTGCTTTGGTTCATCAAGTCTCAAACAGCTGTCATGTTTTATAGGAGATGTAGATTCACAACTGCTTGACAATATTGTTGAACCTACTGCTTAACAGGCCTATAAAATATGGATGATTCTTCAGTTGGGGGCTCTTTATACCATCCTAACTTTACAAAAATGTATAATACTGTTTTAATTATGTCAAGATAGTGTTTATAAGCTTTAAAGTAAACATGTATTGATGGTTACAATGGGGCTTATGCAGATTTTTGGTATGTAATTAAATATGAATAAATTATAAATCAGGAACAATGCGTGTGTTATAATGACATGGTGTGGTAATGACAATGTTCATTGTTTCAGGGAAAAAAAGATGCTAGTTACAAAATGCACTTTAAATAACGATATATACTGTGAGATAAAGTTTTTAAAGCTTTAAACCACATAAATGGTAACACTGTTGAATATATAGCATCTACTATACAATCAGGAACACATTACTCACAATTACTCACATTTCTAGACATTAAAATATTACTCTTCTATCTTACATATGACCTGTTAGTCTTTGTTTCTCAGTGATTACAACATAAACAAGTGTTACCTTCAAATAACTTGCTACAGAAATCACCGACTGTTGTGGTATTGACCGAAATGTTGGTGAATATCCGATTTTTTGAAAAACATATGTATACAGATATGACCAAAAAGGTTACATTTTTTTACATACTTTTTAATTGGACTAATTTTTTTATTTTTTTAATCATTTTACTGGAGCACAGTAGTGTTAAAAGTATTGATGTTTTTAAATATTAGGGATGCTCCGATCATGTTTTACGCTGTTAATTCCGATCACCCACCAGTGCCGCTCACTGATACCCATCACATACCGGGTGACATCTTTTTGTGCTCTGTAGTGAGCCTCGAAAAAAAAGCTCACCATACTCCAAGCGGTTGTTATTTAAATGACATATTATATCAGTTGTGTTGAAGCATTTTAATGTGCTTCCCTGCGAGGTATTTTTTCGTTGCAGAATGCAAATTTTACATCACTAACAGACCTAGTAAATGTTCCACACGGCCGACGTGTTTGTTTATGATTGGCCGCTGTGCGCCTGCACAGTATAAAGGAAAAAGGGTGGGGACACAACACAGCACACAAGTACAGGTGATCGGTATTTGTGATTTGCAATGAAAGGCACTGATCAGAACACGCCGATCACATGCTTTGTCATGGATGTCGGCCGACCGATCGGAATGCCACTAATAACTATGGTATCATGATTTTGGAGCATAGATTTTGTTCCTCTAAACATGATATTTCTAATATCAAAGCTACTCTTATTTATTTTGTAATAAAGTATTTCTATAATGAATTTACAACCTGGGGACCTAAATGTTCCCTTAACTAATTAATCGCTCATAAACGTACTGATGCAGGTTTCTGTTATGGTATCCATCCCCTACAGACGAATTGTTTAAGAACGTTGGAAACACATTAAAGTGAAAGGGCAAACAAGAATGCAAGAATAACATAATATTCAGACACCTTGAGCCACTTCAATCACCACTCTACCCCTATCCCAGTGACATGTAATAGAAGGCCACAGACATTAGATTAAATCAGATGGATACCAAAGCCATACCTGGTTATTGGTGTCAGGGTCTAGTGTTTGTGTTCCGTCTTTAATTTTTCTGTCAAATGACAAACTATTCCGGGGTTGAGGGGTGTACGCTTGTGTTTCTTCACAAGATCGGGAAGATTTAGGGTTCTGCTCGGTCTCTGTTTGTGTCTCCATGTCCTCTTCATAAGTCTGGCTATTCCTGTTACAGATGTGATGATCCAGTTATTTAGTAGCACTGATCCATATTGTGTTGTTCTTACAGTCAACATTTAACATATTTAGAACATAACTAAACAATGATAAGCATGTTATAAGCCTGAGAAAATGTAACATTTAAGACCGGTTTGGACTTTACTAATTGTGTTTAACCCTATGCATTCATTTGGATTAACCCCACTAGCCACCATAGATTTAGGTTTTGTATACGTGCACCCATTTGTGATCATTTTTTCAGGATGTATATCGAAATTTTAACAGTGAACCAGGGTCTGCTGTCTGATGTCAGCCCTCCACTGCCATAATGCCATGAAATTTCGAGGACACCTTCTCAGAAGATTGATGCCTATTGTACATAAAATGGGAACAAACACCATGTGTTCACAAACTTTTGGCCATATAATCCAAGGGATTTGCTTCCAAATCTAGAGAACATGATAAAACAATATGAAGCTTGCTGTCAGATGAAAAAAGGTCCTGAAAGGTGCATATGTCCCATTATAACTTATAACTGTACCTATATGGGAAACGCACAGAAGCTTTTTATATTGTGGAAAAGGCTTTTTCTGTCTATATCCTTTTTACTGTAGCTAAATCAGAACTCGGCTCATTCACTTACTGCATCTTTAAATACTGTCACAGAGAAAACGTAATAAAATCAGCAATTAAAAATTCACACAGTGAGACACTGGCAGTCAGTCTGCTTTCTGTGTGGAGGGATACAGACAGAAAAAGCATATAATTATTATTAGAATATAAATACAATGTCTAAAAAAATATAACTAAAACAAATAATACATTCAAATAGTAACCAGTATTGTAGCATATAATATTTTTCAATTTTACATTTATGGCATTTGGCAGACGGCCTTATCCAGAACGACTCACAACTTATACAATCTTACAATTTAAGCAAGTGTGGGTTAAGGGTCTTGCTTAAGGACCCAACTGTGGCAGCTTGGCAGATGTGGGATTGGAACCCTGGACCGTGAGGTCCAGTAACTTAACCGCTAGACTAACAGTTTCTACTTTAGAGACACCAATTAACCTAACACACACATCTTTGAAACTGGAGTACCAGGAGTAAGCCCACGCAGACACGGGGAGGTCATGAAGACACACAAAAAGAACCCAGCCTGCGTCCACCCTTGGACTGAACCCAGGAGCTTCTTGAGGTGAGGCAGCAGTGCTACCCACCGAGCCGATATAGTCTGTATAGGTATGTATGTTTATCTTTAAAAAAAATAAAAAAAATAAAAATAAAAAAAAAGAGAGAGAGAGCATCAAAATTGAGCACAGCAGCCATTTTTGGTGTCGACTTTCAATATTGTTTCAAAAAGTATCATATCAAAGTTGAAATTCTCAGTACTTGGCTGACACAAGAAGATGGGTGCCTTTCCAAAACTCCTGTGCATCAGTATTCATAGAAACTGGTACTTTTAGTGTGGATAAAGATGTATAGATGCTCTTAGCAAACGCTTACGGTAAAGTTTTCATATTTTCACTATGACTGTAGATAAACAGATTTTCTGACCAAGATAAGCTAAGCTTGCTGCTCTTCTGACTGGAATGAACCCGTTTTGAGTCATGCTGTTCAGACATCGAAAGAATTCTGATTTACTTGCCTTCTTATTTTTGATAGGCAGATCTTCTAGAATTTAAGACCCAAATAAAAGACTCACATCTTCTTGCTTTTTTAATTTATTAGCACAGCAGCCGACTCTAAACAACCTTGTAATTCAACTGTGAAACGTCACTTTGTCTGACAGCAAAGGATGAAAATAACTGAAACGCTTCTGCACAAGTGTTTTGGGGTTTGTTTTAATACTAAGGGCAGATATGAATTATAGCCTCCTGTCCAAACAAGGCCTTTTGGTTCGACTAGTAAAATAGTCTGGAATTGTATGAAGTCTCTATTTCACCTTATATTATCAACTATTTTCAAGCAGTAAAAGTACAGGTTTAATGTTTTGAACAATTCTCCTGCTTCATGTATTACTTTCAAGGCCTGTTTTTTTATAGTTCAAAATGTTCTTTAAACTCTATCATCCTGAATCTTTGTATAATTCAGTATCACAAAGAACTATACACAGCCCTCAAACATTTAATGAAAGACATCAAATATTATGTATTGTTACAGAGTGCTATGCTATGTAGGGAAAAAACATGACATACGACAGCATATCATTTAAAATATGAATAAAACATTTTATTTGACAATAGGGCGGCAAGGTGGCTCACCACAACCACCTCACAGCGAGAAGGTCCTGGGTCCAATCCCAGGTTTGGGCACTTTTTGTCTAGAGTCTGCATGGGTTTACTCCGGGTACTCCGGTTTCCACCCCCAGTCTAAAGACATGCATTAGGTTAATTGATCCTGCCATTGAGCGTACAGTTGAGTGTGTGTATGTATACACACACACAGACACACAGACAAACAAACACACACGACCAGTCTTGAGGTGGCCTTGCGTATTTAACCTTGTGTGTGTTGTTGAAATGCCCACTGATGCCGCTAGTGACAATAAATAAAACCAAATAAATAAATTTTACAATAAACTCAAATGTTGCATACGATTATTTCCATCATTAGCAAGATTAGCTGATTAGTTTTGCTCATATTAGTGACTTTTTTTAGGGTTATTTTCTTTATGTTGTGTATTACCCGAGTGTGCCGCCTTCTGCTATTGCGCGTACTCTGTAGATGTATTTCCCTGGGAGGAGAGAGAAGATTGCACCATCTTTTAGGCAATGCCATGTATCCTTCTGCAGCGGTTGGGGAGCTGTCTCCAGAGACTCCTGGATGAAACAGGGGTTTGCATGTGTCTGCAAGGAATACAGTACCAATTTGGGATAAAGGGTCAAACTAATATAACACGGATTGAATGAGATCATTATATGTACACTGCTGTCAGAGTGTTAAGGCTTTGATTAAATGGTGGAGGAACATATCAGCGTTCCTAACCTACATGACCAATTGTTTAAGAAGAACTCTTCCTATGGGGACTCGGCACAGAAATAGCGTTAAACATTGCCAAAATGTAAGAGAATGTAAAGACTAAACTATTAAATGATATGCCCATGCACCAGAAGGTCTGTCTTCTGGAAACCAGAGTAAGGTTAAAACAGCCGCCAGTTGCTTTTTGAGATTAAAACACATTCACTTAAGAGGTATGGCTACACTTGAGATGGAGATCACGACACGGCAAATTAGCTAGATAAAGGCTTTTGTGATATCAAACCTTTGATATCTGATGTCTTTACAAAGGGGGAGCCTCTCATAAGGCACTTCAAAACGAAACTAAACACCATTAACACAGATAAGACAACGGCTCAGGAAGAATAAAAAACACCTACGGGTTTAAGGCGCAGTTGGCCATCAGTATTCTCCAAAATCCCATGGTTCCTGGACACTCGTTTATCACTCACCTGTTTAAGGAGAAAAGTAAATATTGTGTGTGATGTGTGATAGTGTCAGGGTGTGTACTCAAAAAAAAAAAGTCATTATTATTCCTGTTATATTTCTGTGTGATTATTTACTGGTTGCAAAGAAGAAACAGGGCTACCGGGGTTAAGGCGCTTCAACACTGCACACAATACAGCGGGAATTTGGATTTCATGGTTTTCCTTTTCCTTAACGTGGCTTCACTGAAAACAAATTCCCGTTTTGAAAATGTGTGTGATAAAATTAGGTAACCTTGAAATCTCCTGTAGCAACCAAGTTGTTTTTCGTTTAGAAAATCAGACGTGATGTTTAGTTTTCATAACACTGCTGAACATCAGCTGAAGCTCTGCTCTGTTTCAAGTCGCAGAAAATATTATGAATTTAGACATGGTACTGCTTACTCAGACTGGGCTACACCATTGCTTTTGGAGAGGGGGGAAAAAAGGTTGCATGTGTTGTTTTTGTTGTTTTTCTGCTATGTGATTGACGTTTTTAAACTCCAACATGCTCACATTAATCACTAAACACCAACAGTAATGTGTGTTCTATATATGGCATAACTTGGAAAAAACAAGCTTGAGTCATCTCAGCAGTGTTAGGTACTGGCCAGAACCCAAACATTTGGTACCCTATTCAAGAAGAATGTTTTAATGAGTTCTATTATGGTGTGCTTTAAAGAAACTGTAGACAGGATATTGCATTACAAAGAAGATCCAAAGGGACATTTTTAGCGCAGTGCCCAGGTCAGCAGCTCTTTTCCAAATATATATAAAAAGAATTTGAGTCATTGGTTGTCTGGTTGAGCTGTCAGAATGTTTTATGCAGGGTTGAATTTATATACACACACACACACACACACACACACACACACACACACACACACACACACACACACACACACACACACA